>APFE030389582.1:0-11873 GCA_000404065.3 Pinus taeda
CTAAGTCTACACTTATTACATCTAAGGGCTCAGATTAAACTGTTGAGCTCCTTTTTCACTCTACCTATCTACTTATCTCCCAAGATTACATTGTTTGGTCAGATATTTATTCTCTATTTCTACAACATGAAATTGAAATATGAATTAACCAAGTTTAAACTATTTGGCTATTCAAGAATTGTGGCATAAGTGACAAGATGCACACAATTGTTTATTACATAAAGTGAAAAAGTAGTGGCATTTAGACTTGTGCACTTTCTTGGTCTTTCTTTTGTTGGGGTTCATTTTCTTTCATTTTTGACCATTTTCATTCTTTTTACCCTTTGATTTTTTTTTTAGGGTATACTCCCTTTATATTTTTTAATTTTTTTTTTTTTTTTTTAAATACGGAAAAGTTTTATTTTTTAGGGTATGCCCTTTTTACATTTTTTAAATTTTTTTATTTTTTTGAAAATATGGAAAACCTTTGCAACAAGAAAAGGTATGAATATATTACATAGCTCATCAAATAAATCATGACATATGACACCTATTGGTCTTTAGGCCTAACAAATCCCTACTTAGTGTCCCAACTATAGATTTATTAATCATAGACATAAGAGGATCTCTTGGATTTTGCCCGGTTCTTGCCTTACCTCTTGAAATCTGTATGCATAACTCACAAATTTCTCCAAATGATAACTGAGAAATATCTCCTTACCTATCAAATTGGTAATACCAATCCACTCATCTATGATGGATTTTAATAAGAGATATTTCAAAGTTTCTTCATCTAATTCATGCATTTTATCCCTTTTAACATTATAAGCAAATCTTTCAATGAAATCTTCAAGATTTTATTATTCTTTTTACATCATTCTAAAGACTCCATCCTTAATATTATGGGGCATACAATAATCCTTATATTTGTCTAAGAATGTAGTTTTCATTCCTCCCCATGTTCTTAGAATCTACTCCTAAGCCCATGAACCATTTTATTTTTCATCCTTAAGAGTTGCTGGAAACAATTTCAACTTTTGAGTGTCAAGCAAGTAATAATAAGATCTTCACAAAACTTCAAACTCAATGACAAATGTTTCAAGGTCCTCAATTCCTAATCCATCAAAATTTGGAAGGATGGAGGGTGAGATTTTTTTTCATTCTAGTTGTTGTGTCTTCATCGAGGATAGGAAATCGAAAGGGTTCTCGATCTCCTCTACCTCCTCACCTCCCTCTTCCACCTCTTCCTCCTCCCATATTTCCTCCTCTTCCTCCTCCAATCCTAGGTTTTTCACCATTAATATTATGTACTTCTCATTCCCCTTTCCCAACCATTGTAGATTTTTCAAAACTAATATAGGGTTATAAATTGGGTTCTCTAATTCTTCTTGTAGCTCTTTTGGTTCTAGTTCTTATATCAATGGTAAGTTAAAATAAGTTTCTTCCTCCTCTTCTTCACTAGGGATTTCTAGTTCTTGTCCTAGAAGTCTTTCTCCAGTTAAATATGGGAAAACTACTCCTATTGGGAATGTAGGATCTTATTCTTCTATTATTGCTTCAATTGATGAGGTTGGCGAATCTCTAGGTTGGATTTCAAATCTGAGTACCTCAGGAAGTTTATGTCTTCGTACAAATGATGGAATATGAGTTTGAGTGGGTGGTGTGGCACTATGAAGTCGTGGTGGGGTGAGTTATGATGTTGGGATTAAGCTTTTACCTGTATCTACAAATCTACCTCTTGAATCTCTTTCCCTATGCATATAATTTTTGCTTTTTTTTTTAGAAAATAAAAATAAAAAAGAAAAGACTCCTATATACTCTTCCCTAACAATGGCACCAAAATGACTAGTAATTTAAATTATCTTAAATTATTTGCACAAATTATCAACCAGGGCTAGTAATATGATGAAGTGTAAGTGTACTGTATCTACTAGAAGTCTTTGGTTATTCACACAAATTATAAATTAAATTGAGTTATCAAAATATAAACTCTGGATTAAATTATGGAAATGCACATGAACAAATTTTTTATTCCTAAAAAATGAAATGACCACACTCTCTTACTGAAAACCGCTTATGAAATATCTCACACTCTGATTTTAAAGAAAATCTCACAACTTTTCATATAAGTAAAGCAATCTCACACTTGTTGTAAATGAAAGTTAATTACACTCTTCACATCAATTATATACACACTCAATTTCAAAAGAAAAGGATACTATTAATCTTATCACACATCTATAAAAATAACATTCACAATTGTTATAAATTGAAATGAAATATACCTTTACATAAATACATCCACACTTTCTTGAATTATAAATCACACATGCTTGAAATGTAACATCTAATTCTGCAAATAAATCCCATGTTCAATAAGGAAAATGAAGTTCTTATACAAATAAAATCATATCACTACTATCACTGTTCCTAAGCTTAATTCGTGTGCATCCATAATATATAAAAAAAAAAAATAATTAGAAAAAAATCTTGATTTGATTACAAAATAAATTAAACATACATGGGAGCAAGAACAATAGGAAAGATAAATCATGTGAGTTCATTTTTTATTAACAGGAGATATACATTTATAGTACATTGTTGTGACCGTTGGGATTCACATCCCAAGGTCTCTTGGACTCCTTTTATCCATTCGGCTTCCACACTAACCCATTGAGGATTAGGTGTCCAACCTTCCCCCCCTTAATCCAAAGAGTTATGTATGAGTCCAAGAAGAGAGCTGAAATAAAAAATGTGCAAAAATGCATGGCAGCACTAGGCTGAATGTGCTCTCTGAAATGTTGGTATAAAGGGCGGTGGTTTAAGGATGACCACCAACACGGGAACACTTAGTGCAGTTCCCGAAACTCTTCCAAAACTGGAAAGAAACTGAAGTTTTCTGATAGAGGAAGTGGTCCTATTGTTTTAAAGAGGGAAACCTTCAACCATAAAAGGGAGGTCTCACCCCGCATAAAAGGTAAAACTTCAACTTGAAAATGGAAGTCTCAACCTGTAATGGTTTAAGGATGACCAACAACTCTGGAATGCTTAATGCAATTCTTGTAACTCTTCCAAAACTGGCAAGAAGCTGGAGTCTTTTGCTAGAGGAAGTGTTCTCAATTTTGTTCCTGGAACTCTTCCAAAACTAGCAAGAAGCTGAAGTCTTTTGCTAGAGGAAGTGTCCCAGATTGCCAACTGACGACATGTTCACGGGCATCCTTGTCTCTGGCTACAACTCTGAAACTGGTGTGGTAGGTTGTGGCTCAGGCTCGCTTGATTTGGATTTGAAGCTTGTAGATGACCATCATTTCCCCCATGTCAGATACAAGGTGAGATGATGGAGAAAACTCAGCTGCAAGACTTTTCAATACTCTGGAACAAGTTCTGGCATGTGTTTAGAATATATTCTTGGTTGTTGATGCCCATTGCCAAGAAGCGATCCATCTAAGATGAATCTTTGTTCTTGCAGGATGTTTGTTTTTGAAGTATCTGTGTGAAGAATGGCTGGTTTTATGACAGTGCTTACATGGATGAAGATCAAAACTGTGATCTTTCAAATGGCCAACTCGATCACAGTGTTGGAATTTTATAATCTATTGTTTTTGCTATTGCGGAAGGGGAACAAAATCTGGAATAGCTGGAGGTGAAATGTCATGAAGAACATGTGAACTGTCATGAATAAATCCAACACTCTGAAACTGAATGGGCTTATCATAGTCTGGAATATGAAAGGACAAGTCCTTGTCATATCCAAGACCAGTTTTGTGCTTGTTGTGGACAAGTTGTTCCCAAGGTCTAATGATGGGCTTGGGAAGTGCAGACTGAGTTTCTGCATCTGCATGTACAACTACTGCTTTATTTGAATGAGCTGTAACATTATTGACTTGTTGCTGATGGATTGCAGTCTCAATGTTCTGAACAGAAACATGTTTAGAATGACTCCTCCGTTTTAATTCTTCTTGCTCTAGCTGAGATTCAAGATGCAAAAATTCTATCTTTTCTTATGCATTTTGTATACATTTTTGAATGTGAACAATAATGTCTTTATTGATTATGATAACTCTAATATTCTTTCAAGCTTAGCCATTTTTCTTAGCAGTGGGCAAATAAAGAGTGTGAGAAATTATGCAATATCTTCTTCTACAGACAATATCAAGCCTTAATGGTAGGCTTTGGAGCAACCGTTAAGACCAAATTTCAACATATACCACTTAAAAATTTGGCTAAAAATAGTGAGCTTAAACTATTGGAGAGAAACTCAAAAGGTAGATTCCCAATGCAAAATGGTACATGTAAAGACATAAATAAATACTAACTCAACCTGTTTAAAAAATTGAATTCATGTCCTGTTCATGAGAACCTCAACTGGAGCTAATCCTTCCTCGCCCACAAGTTGCAACTGGTATTTTCAGTGCCTTGTTTTTAATTTCTGTCAATCTACAACACTACCTTCTTGGAGCCAGATGCCATCGTTCAGGCATGGGCTTGCTTACAACTTCAACTTCCTGCACTTTATTTACATGAAGTAACCATAGTAGGCAAAATGCGTTACTTTTTTAATTGTCTCGGGGACTTTATACTTTTGGGCGGTTTAGGAGGCCTGCGCAAGAGCACCCAACTTTTAGAGGTTAAATGTAAATGGCTCGAAACATAGTGGAAAAGCCCTTAAGAGATTGAATCTAGAGCATAAAAATGGAGTTGTGTACTTTTATGGAATTGCACAACCTTCCAAAATGCATGTATGCTAACACCCATCTAAAGCAGAGAGCACAATCTTAACATGCGTGGCTTAATCTTGTTGACATGCATGGCTTAATCTTAGACAATGACTATTGATAGGATCAATGTACTTCATACAACTAGCAAAGTTTTACGCAACCCTTCAATTCGTGTAAGAAATTCCACAATCGACTAGATTATATTGAAGATACACCTCTTCCTCAACCAAAAAAAACAATACTAGGCTCAAAATAATTGACTTCTTGGTTCTCAACTTGCTAGGTCGGACTAGGACATGTGTTCTACAAATGTAAATATGATGGATGCTTGTTGGATCTCATTTAGGGTTTGGATCTCACTTACAATCATCCACTGGTTCACAACTAGATCATGAATTTGGAAAGCCACAAAAGAATGCTCCGCTGCCATGTATTTTCTTTATAGAGGGATACACTATTCACTTCTCAGATTAGACTAGCTATAAACTCACATACTTTACAATCGAATTGAACAACGTCTCTCTGTGACAAAACGACTTGCATAGTTATATCTTGAAAACAAAGAGAGACAATGGCTTGAACCACCATTCAACATGACAGTTGCATTTCCAGTTCTTCTCTTAGCGTTACCACAACACGTTGAGATATCTTGCTTGCTGTGATTTCAAAATAAAACAATCTTAGCTCTCAACGGCAGGACAGGAGGAGTGGCTTCAATTAGAGGAAACCCAATGACTCCATAAATATATAATTTCATATTTAATTGCAGGACATGTATGAAGAAATGTACTGCGAATTATTTAAAAAAATGACAGAGGTTGTGTGAGGAAACCAGTACAACAAATGAGACTACAATGTAGGGAGATGGGCCTCTAATATCATCTTAGTGCATATAGACGCATATAAGCATTTTCTGCAAGCACCACAAAGAAAAGAAACCGCTCCAGTAGAAAGTCATAGGTTTGTCCCCTACCTGGCGCGCCAAAAAACACTCAAAATAGCCTACTTATTCATCAGATAGGACTTCAAAGCAGAAGCGTTATTAGGGTCGATGAGATTGCAAATAAGGGTAGAGCAGCATAAATGTTCACTCTAATAGTTAGAGCACGAATAGAAATTGGCATGTATAAAGAAAAATTCTGACACTGGGAAGAGCTAACTGCAGAGAAGTGGTAGGTGAACCAAAATGCTCAGGATTATTAGAAACTGTGAGCTCTGATACCATGTTAAGCACACATGGGAGCAAGAACAATAGGAAAGATAAATCTTGTGAGTTCATTTTTTATTAACAGAAGATATACATTTATAGTACATTGTTGTGACCGTTCGGATTCACATCCCAAGGTCTCTTGGACTCCTTTTGTCCATTCAGCTTCCACACTAACCCCTTGAGGATTAGGTGTCCAACATAACTACTCAATCGAACAAACATAAAGATTATGAAATTATATGGAAATTCTATCTAATGAAAAAAAAACAAGAATCCTTATTACTCAAGGGGGCCCTCCATGAGAAGCATTTAATCACGTTATCGATCAAACAATCAGCAATGCATGGAAGCAAAAAGGTTATTTCATAAACTAAATCTTAAAAACAGAGTTTAAATCTTCACAGTTGCATACTTAACAACATTTTCATTTCCACCAAGAGGGTTATTTATAAATCTCATAGAATTAATTGTTCAAAGCTCTACGCCTAAACCTTGTCAACAAAATACTAATTTTAACTTGAAAAGATAATGTAGCATAATTTGTTCATGATTTTCTATTATCAAAGAAAATCATGAGGCATATATCTCACTCTCGCTCTCCTATTGCTGATTACAGGGGTTGACATTATATTTGAATACATCACCAGGACCTGCTTCCATTGATATGGTTCATGATAATATGAGGAAATCGTTGAGTTCATCAATTTTCACCTAACGATATATTTTACTTCCTAGTTGGCACCTTTGAGCATGTAAAACCACGGACTTGGCTGTAGAATCAGGTGTTAGTTATACAATCATTGCAGTTTAGTGGTTGAAGCAAAAATTAGACTAAATAATAAAGAACATTATCAATTTATCAAATATAAGGCAATTATATACCTACCATGTCATAATCTTGCATTTTGATGCCCACTGTGTGATTATGGAGGTCAAAAATAAATAAAGAGACTGAAAAAAAGGTGTCAAGAAGAAGCAATTGTGAGTCTCAACAAGTATATTGAAATGGTTCAGAGGGAATTCTTGTGAATTACTCTTTCCCAATTGTTATACGGGAATAGAGTCCACATGGATGCTGCTCTTCCCGCTAAGATGTGTGGCTATCTTAGAAACAAACAATCAAAGTCTATTGTTGATTCCTTTTGTGAAAATAATTGAGAGGAGAAACAAGAGGGCCAACCTGAGTCTTTCTCTCGATTCCCTCTCCTTCTTGATAGAGTTTTGCTACTTGCTCTTTGTCTGCTCAGCCTCAAAAGGGACCTGTAGGATCACAGCAACATACTACTATGCAAGAAACAAGGATCTAAATTCACAAATAATGTAGGATCAGATGTACATTAACCATATACAAGCATATATAAACAAGTACACCAAGATATGGAAGGAAACAAGAATAGCTTTATTCAGATAAAAGTAGCAAGAGGATTACAATCATGAGCATCTCTGACCCAGCATCATCCTCCAGCTAAGAAGCCCTTATTTCACCTCAAGCAAAGCAAAATCACGCAACACTGTGAATGTACACGAGAATACTGATAGCACTTCTCTATAGATTACAAAATTCCAGCCTATGGACCTCTGTGATGAGGGATCCATATATAGATGATTACAGAGAGGTGAGTCATCTTTTGGGATCTTGATTAGTGTCTTCTCTCTGATAGTTCCTGCTTCCACTTGGAGAATGAATATATCTTACTCATCCTTGGTCGAAAATGGAGTGGCAAGTGTCAGAGGGGAAGCTTCTGGAAGATTCCATGATCTTCCACCTCGCATTTTGGTCCCTGCCATTTTTCCATTCCCAACAATCGCACCCTACAGAGGAGAAAAATAGTATGTATCGCACCTTTTACATTCGGAAGGTAATATGCATCGCACCCCCTGCATGGAGCTTTTAGTATGGTCCAGTTGTGACCATTTATGAGCAGTTTTCAATGGAGAACTTCTGGGAGATGATGTAATCAGTTGACCTTGTTCCTTTAGGAAATGAAGAAACCCTTTTAGGGACTTAAGAGCCCTTATTTTATCGACATTTGTGATTGTGGTTGAAGTGCCCGAAAATGTCTATAATAGTTGCCCCCTAAAGCATGAGGTCGTTAATCGTTTTTGATGTCAGGTGAAATGCTTTATTATGAGGATCTGAAGTTTTTCTGAGCTGGGAGGTGACCTGTAATAAGATACAATACAATACATTATATGACAACATTTTTTCATGATATAGCTGACACGGGCATTCCCATGCTCAGCTTTATAAACTCATTTTCATGTACATAGGACAGATGATCGTCGGTGTGACAGACTGATGACATGGACACATCTTCCTTTGATTTGGATGATCATCTGTTCGGCAATGATGTACACTGGATGTTTTTATATTCCTGAATATATCGCATCCTGGATGGATGAAACTAGATCCGAGGTCTTCAAACTTGGCCAATCTTCACTTGGAGTACAAGTTGATCCATGTGAAAAATGATTTGGAGACGAACATGGAAATACATCTCCTGATTACCATCCAATGATGTAAGCTGTTAACAGGCGCGAGAGGAATCACCAATAACGACAATGACCCTCAAGGTACTATAGTACAATCTAAGTGGTGTGAAAAAGGGACTTAGCATCGAACACCACACAAAATATCTCAATCGAAGGTCATTGATGTAAACCTGTTGCCGAAAGTGAGAAACTTGCCATTGAGGCATGCAAGATTCAAGGTACTGAAAGGGTTGTTCCTAAGTCAACTTCTTGGATAATGAACTGATGTCGACAAGAAGTGATTTGTCACAGGAGGGCCTTAATGAATCCCACATCAATGACACAGAACGAAGAAAATGATTTTGGAGGTGAAAACAAACTGACGATACAGGGTTCAGGGTGGCTGTCATGAAGGAATGAAGAATGAATGTATTGCAGTGGGTGAGACTCAGGTGAATTGTCTGAATGACTTCTCTTTAACATATCAGCAACACTGATGATGGATTGGTAGCGTTAACCCCAGAGATGGATGGTGTGACGGACCAATGGTGAAGGCAAGTGAACGAAACAACCCAACCCGACATGGATGCGGAAGGAAAGTGTCATGTTCAAGAGCGACTTGCTACCAGTAAATTTTCTTCTTGTTTTCTTCCCAATTTTCCCCAGTCATTGCTAACTAGTACGTCTTTATTTTTTTCAAGCTTGAGGAGGATAACATATTCTTGTTCTATAATCTGCCCTTCGGGCGAACTTGTCGCTATATTTTAGCTAGCCTAGCGATAGTGAAACTCGTTCTCGTCCTATTGGATGAGTTTGTCGCTATTAGTTTTAAAGAGTTTAACGACAAAGATAACTCGTTCTCTTTCAATTTTAGAGAGTCTAAAAGAAACGGAAAGAAGACTCTGAAGATTCGTTTTCGTTGTATAAGCCCTTAAGTCCGAAAAAGCATAAAATGATACAAAAGGGATGAATTTTCAATAGTTTTAATGAGCCGAACGAGACAAGCGCTCAATCTTTTTGTGTAATTATCCCTCAGGGCCAAAAAGATTAAAATCTAGAGGAGGGATAGCACTTTCAATGCCTTTTAACGAGCTGGAGAGGCCAATCACTCGGCAATATTTCCATATTTTACGAGTCAAGTGAAAAGAGCTTAAAGAAGACTCGTTTTCGAGGAACGAGTGATAGTTTCGGGTGGTAGCTGATTCCAGGTAAGATTTGGAATTTTCCAATCACGGCAGTGTTAAAAGGATGGCTAGTAGAATCACTCTTCACAGATGTTCCTCGAAGGGGTAAACAATCATATGGGGGTGAATGATTAGCTAAAAACAAATTGGAGGCGATGGCGAGAACACGACCAAGGCTCAAAAGCTGGCGATAAGGCATTCACAATGGTTATTTACCCGTTCATTTTTTAATGATCTTAAACGTGGGGAGAAACACTTGCTCATGACTTATGTTTATTTTTTAACGAGCTTGAACTATGCGCTAAAACTGCTCGTGGAGAGTTTATTTTTTAACGAGCTTGAACTTTGCGACAACATTGCTCGCCAGCCGTATGATGAAAATGTCTCATTCGAGATGCTATTTTGAAGTGGCTTACATCTCTAAAGCTTTGCCACGGATCCTTTGTTTATGCAAGCTAGGAAATGACTAGCCTTACATGTTAAAAGGGTTAGAGGTCCTACAAATTAAAAATAAATAAATAGCCGCTCTTCACCTACATGCGGAAAGGTTTGCATGCCCCCAGGTATAGCGAAGTAGAGTTTCCAGGTTACACCTCAATTTTTAGACAAAACATTTTTTCTATCGGGATAGGCCTACCTTCTAACCGAGGTACCTTATCCAGTCTAATTCCCTTTTCCTAGATGGAGGGGTATCAGACTAGTCATATATCCTTCGCAAAAACCTACCCTATACCCAGAGTTTTCCTGCCGAAGCAGACCAGAGTGCATGCCCCCTGGATTTTAGTCACATCTTCCTGAATCACTCGCACTCATCAGGTGGACGGAGTGGAGATTGATGAGACATTTCTTGCATGAAAAGACCATTCAGGGATTGTATTTGACTATTTGCGATGTGTGAACTGGGGAATGACATTTGGTCTACGAGCTTGACCATTTTGCCTTCGTGCGGAAAACACATTACTCTAAAGAGTGAGGAGACGATGGCTCCCGTGAAATAAATATAGTCACGTCCAAGGAGTAGATTGTAATCTAAAGGTCCTTGAACTACCTACCATAATGTTCATGTGAAACGCACATTTGGAAGGACCCCTAAAGTTCGACTGGTTCCTTTGTCGAAGCCTATTAGATTTCTCATTTCAAGCAAAAGTGATGGCAAACCAAGCGCTTTCCAAGCAGTTGAGGAAAGGATACTCACAGAAGCCCCTTCATTGATGATGGTACCAACCATGACCATTCTATAAGCTTGTACAATAATTCTGAATGGTATGCTGGCTGGTAAATGGGGTCTGCCTAGTAGGTTCTAGTCGAAGGAAACCACTAGGTTGCTTAGTGGTGGGACCAAATAGATGGCCGGGTAGGACTCTGATGAACTTCCTTCCTACAGTAAAGGAATGGGAGGACTGCCCCCAAGCTCATCGAAGTCAGTGCTGATGAAAAGAATTTGAATGGTGTCGTTCTCTTTCTCTCCAGTGACGGTATCGTTCGAAGATGAACATTCTGAAGGCAATACCGGGTCAACTGCCATATCAACCCTTTGAATTTCATCTGGTATGGATTCCGAAGGTTCATTTTCAACGATAGGTGCTTCGGTTGACCACAAGGATGGGCCAGCTGGATTTTCAACCGGTGGAGGACTCGACAAGAGTTTTTTATATCCAGGAGGAAATCGTAATGGTGAAACCAGATGATTATCTAAAACTCTTTTAGCCTCTTCAAGGAAGGGACAACGGTGGACGGCGTGATCGCCTTCACACAACTTACAAGGAAGTTTAGCATTCCTTCTTTGTCCATGTGCTTCACTTTCACTGGTTGACGGTGAGCATTCAACATGATCGCCATAGGTTGATGCTACCGAGTGGTGTAAACGAGGAGACTAGTCCCTTAAGATCCAAGGGATGCAGGGACAATCTCGGTGAAGGTGGTCTTCGTTGCAAATAACGCAAGGAGATTTAGGTTTTTACTGTGCGTTGTGTGGATTTTTGCTAGATGATACTTGGTTGTTCCCTTTCGATTTTTGTTCCTTTTTCTTCTTTTCCTTTTTCTCTTTCTTCTTCTTCTTCTTCTCAGTTACTTGACTCTTAGCTTTATCGGCCTTGTTAAGCGAAGAGGAAGGAGGAGAAGGAGACTCAGATGAAGTAGAAGGTTGGGAAGTAACTCTAGTGTCATCTAGTTGTTGGTTAGACTGTTTAGGAATTGTGGGATTATGAACGATAGAGGTAGAGAGGAGCCAGACTGGCAAACCAATTGTCAATCCTAGAAGTGACAAAGTGGCCATATGGGGTGGACCAACATCTCCCCAAGATAGGAAGG
>APFE030389582.1:12983-58775 GCA_000404065.3 Pinus taeda
GTGTAAATGAAACTAAGAAAACTATGTACAAAACTAAAATACTTTTAAAGCGACTGTACTCAACAAAATTCTTTTTCAAAACGAAGTGAAAACGAGAGAGACACTTTGCGATTTTGAAATGGAAATTGCTTTTCGACACTTTAAAACTAGTAAATCAAGTCTTATGCAATCATATCTGTATAATCAACTATCTAAAACAATGTGATTGTTTTCTAAAACTGAAAATGACAGCTACGACACTTTCAGATCTAGAGACGACAGCTTGACTATGTTATTTTTTGCAAAACAGAACTAAAACGACGCACAATACATAAAAAACGTTTATAGTTCCTTGCACTAAGGAGGCAGAATAATGCTAGAGAAGGGGGTATTCATAGAAGCACACTGGTTACAGACAGCAAAAAATCTTGAATAAGATTGAAAATAGTGAGAAAAATCCACAGTCGGAGGGTAAAATTAGTCCTCCCTTACCATCACACCTATTACACAGTGAACTCAGTATGCAGCGCAGTTACTCCATTCGGGAAGTGTGATGCATACAGGTTGCCTTGAAGGCAGGGTGTGATGGTTATAGTACGAGATTCTGAATGAGACTTCACTCACATTTTGCAGTTTGGTTCAGGTGTTTAAGCTGAATAAGTACAGATCAATGTATGTAAAAACACAGGGGTGACTTTAGAGGTTACTAAAGCCACTACTTAGGGCAATTAGATTGCTTGCAGATCTATTGTTTAATTTATAAACAAAAACCCGGAGATTGACTAAAGCAACATTGATCTACTTCGAAGGCTAGCATTGATCTACTTCAGGCTCCGTCTATATGTTTATAAAAAAAACAAGGATAGATAGGCTAACAAGAAATCTAGTCGCTCCCCAGCGGAGTTTCCATTTTGTTATATGGGAATAGTGTCCACACGAATGCTGCTATTCCCACTAATATGTGTGGCTATCTTAGAAACAAACAATCAAAGTCTACTGTTAATTCCTTTTATGAAAATAGATAAGAGGAGAACCAAGAGGGCCAGCCTGAGTCTTGCACTCGATTCCCTCTCCTTCTTGATAGAGTTTTGCTGCTTGCTCTTTGTCTGCTCAGCTTCAAAAGGGACCTGTAGAATCATAGCAACATACTACTATGCAAGAAAAAAGGATCTAAATTAACAAATAATGTAGGATCAGATGTACATTAACCATATGCAAGCATATATAAACAAGTACACCAGGATATGGAAGGAAACAAGAATAGCTTTATTCAAATAACAGTAGCAAGAGGATTAAAATCATGAGCAGCTCTGACCCAGCATAATCCTCTAGCTAAGAAGCCCTTCTTTCACCTCAAGCAAAGCAAAATCACCCAACACTATGAATGTACACAAGAATACTGACAACACTTCTCTATAGATTACAAAATTCTAGCCTCTGGATCTCTGTGATGAGGGATCCATATATTGATGATTATAGAGAGGTGAGTTATCTTTTTGGATCTCTATTAGTGTCTTCTCTCTGATAGTTCCTACTTCCACTTGGAGAATGAAGATCTCTTATTCATCCCTAGTCGAAAATGGAGTGGCAAGTGTCAGAGGGGAAGCTTCTGGAAGATTCCATGATCTTCCACCTCGCATTTTGGTCCCTGCCATTTTTCCATTCCCGACCATCGCACCCTATAGAGGAGAAAAAAAATATGCATCATATCCTGTACATTGGGAAGGTGATATGCATCGCACCCCCTGCATGGAGCTTTCAGTATGGTCCAGTTTTGACCATTTATGAGTAGTTTTTAGTGGAGAACTTGTGGGAGATGATGTAATCAGTTGAACTTGTTCCTTTAGGCAGTGAAGCAACCCTTTAGTGACTTAAGAGCCCTCAGTTTATGGACATTTCTGATTGGGGTTGAAGTGCCCAAAAATGTCTATAACACCAATGATGTCAAAGGGGAAGAATATTGGCATTAGAGTACATCGTGCCAAGCTAGAGGGGGAGCTTATTCTGTTGCCATCCATGCAAATGGGGGAGATTGTTGGAGATTTGACAGTGTACAGGTGGATGTGTAAGTGCTGGCATTGATGTCATGAAAGGGTCAATATGATGATTGGGTGTTTGGATGGAACTCCATGGTAGCTCCAGGTTTACTAAAGAAGCCATAAAAGGATCATCATAGTACTTGTTGTTCAAATAGCCAAAGAGTCAATGGGTAGAGAAGTTTGCATTCATAGTCCAAGTAGCAGAAGGACTCAAAACCTATATCAGACCCTCCCCATTATAAAGTTCTCTGAATAATATTTGAAACAATATGAAGAAGTCCAAAAATGATCTCTTGGAACAAAATTTATTGTTTGCTAAATTTTCAAGGGTTAAAGCCTCAGCAAGGAAAGAATATTAGGATCACCTATCGGAGGTCTAGATATATCGACAATCACATATTAATGGTTTAGAGAAATAGTCATATCTACGATCACATATCAGAGGTCCGGGAAATCATCACATTGCAATGCCCATGGTCCTGAGATATCGAAGCATCGACACATAGGAAGGTCAGGCATACTAGCACATTATAATATAAGAGATTGCTTATCGAAGGTCTAGTGATATTGGTGCATTGCAACATTTTAGTCAGACATATTGGCGATCGCAATATAGGAACTTTCCAAGTTCTAAACATTTTAAATGTTGTGATATGGGTGAAACATTGATAGTGTTAAAAGTGATTGGGAATGCCAAAAGAGAATTAACAAAGGATTTCAATCACAAAACCAAAGGTGGGTGAGGCCTTTTCTCTCTCCTCTAGCAGAACATGTGGTGGCATATGATTGGTCTCGATAAGCTATAGTGGGATCTGAGGTCAGCATGGTGTGGCACTGCGACAGGACACGTGGCAGGAAGTTTTGTAATTTTCAGGGGCTTAAGGGGGAAAATTTGGGTGACACGCGTCACCACTCAGGAAGTGCCACATAGAGTGAGGGCATCATATCTAAGGTCAACATATCAAAGGTTGAGGATTTCAGCACTTTATAACAGTTGGAAATCAAAAAAGTGTCGATAAGGGGGTTATGATATTATGGTTGGCATATGGTTGAGAAGAACTTATAGAACCAAGGGTGTTGAGCTCCTAACAAAGGAAAAATAGCCCTCGGGGAGGAACAAAATTGCCTAGAACCTTAAGGCTAAGCCTTCGGTCACTGCACCCAGTCCCATGGAGGAAAATAGAAAGGGGCTAAACAAAAGGGTCTAAGGACATCAAAACTCATTGTTTTCGTAATGTATTTTAAGAATAAATTTATGATAAGGAAAAGCTCTGATATAGCACTATGGTAATATTTCAAGACATATTAGGCTCTATACTATGACACATGGGTCGATAGTTGCAAAATTGAATATGGGAATAGAGGTGTTGGTCTCAGGAGTAATAGCGACTATCAAAGAACTGCTAGGTTTGTCTCAATGTTGAAAGAAAGCTATCTCTGATATCTCGTGCACATAGTATAGAATTAAATGAAAAATAGAGAAGACATGCAAAAGCACAGTTAAGATTTATGAGCCATGAGTAGGCATGGGGAGTCTCAGTGGAGTGTGTAGGTGGACTAATATTAAATTCTCAACATGGAGAGTCACACAGTGAGATGGTGAAGTGAAAGAAGCCCATTCTCATGTTTTAATGCAGCAAGAGTATTTGTAAAATGTGATGCAACAGAAGAATGGAGGGCCATGCTAGGAGTACACTCTTGGAAAATTTTGATGGTGACAGAGACAACATTGAGCTTAGTTCAGAACAAGAACAAAACTCAGAATTTCCATTGAGTTACTTGAGGAAATACAATATTTTTGTGTATGTGCTAAAGAGAGTTGAGCATATGTATGAGAGTATTGAGTTGTGAGTGGAGCACATAGTGACAGAGTGGTTGAAGCACTTGACAAGACTTTGTATGATAGTGCAGCAAGAGTAGTGAGAGTGTTATGTGTAGAATGGTGAGGGTAGTTCTAAAGAGAAGCCAATGAAGAGTCCTCGATAGTGAAGCCAAAGCACAAAGGAAGTGTTGTTGTCAGTAGAAGTAGATCTGTTGTTGGGAAGGGGTCCTTAGGGTCAATTGAGTCAATTTTGAGTCAATTTTGTAGTTTCTTTGGGTAACAAATGTAAAGTCTCTATTGAATGTGGAATCGGAGCATGAAGATAGTAGAAGTAAAACAAGCTTTAGTCCCTTAGTTGGGTAGGTGATAGAGTTTGGATTTTAGACCTCTGTGGCTTGTTTCTTCTGACTTAGTTACCGAAGAATCCACAGTAAGAACCATTTTTTGCCAACGTTTCAAATCCCAACCGGGATCCATCATCAGGTTCAAGTGAATGCTTGATAGAAGAAGAGCTGGTTATGAGAGATAAATAGTAAAGAGGAGGTGATAGAGTTGTTTTGAGACCCTCCAATGGTCTGCGGACCATGTTATTGTAAAGAAAATGCTATATAATTTAGTCATAGTGATTCTTAGAGATTAAGTTTTGGTGAAGAACCATTGTAAGGGAAAGGCACTAAGGCAAGAAAGGTCTGCTTCTAGTACTTAGGCAAAAGGGGAAGGCTCCTGCTGTTGAGTGTGTGGGCCCTTGCAGCTGAGTGTATAGGGATAAGAAGTCTGTAATTGAACGTTTATACTTAATAAAGATTGTTTGAGATGATTTTGATGCATATGTGCCTTGTTATTTACTTCTGCTAAAATTTATGTGTCTTCACTCTGTCATAGGTTTTATGTGAGTTAATTCTTATCTACTGCATGAAACTACTAGATTTGTAATATTGATGCATGATAAGTACAATTAAGTACCTTCACAAAGAGTGGGAATTCATTTGGATAGATTTGCAGTAGTTATCTTTCAGAAGGATTAAAGTTGTGTGAAGGTAGATCTAAGCCTCAAGAGACCATCCCGCAACCCTCTAGAAGCAAAAACCTAGTTCTACCATCCCCAAATACTGCATCAGGTGATATTGCAGCTTATGCTATGCAGGTTGTTACCAAAAGGGCAAGTAGTTAGGATTTTGTTAGTTGGCATAGTTAAAGATGAACCTAGGTCAAGCCCCATCAAGCAAACAAATTGTTCTGTTGTCGAGATCGGGATGTATCTAAGGAATGTGTGATGTCGAATAAGTGGTTCCCCACTAAGAATGAAATCAAAAAGTGGCTCGATCAGAAGTTGCACGCATTTGTAGCTCAGGAGAACAGGTATTCACAGTTATTCGAGCAATGGTTGAATAGATACCTATACAAAGACGAAACTGAAACCTTTTTTTGTTTCTTCCCCTGCAAATTTCACGAGTGGCTTCCTAGATTAGTAGATGATCAGGGTACGTGGATACTTGATGGCCCTATTGTGTGGAATCTATAACTTGTGAGGTGCCTGGAACCTTCAAAAAACAACATGGTGTAGGTTGTTGATCACTAGGTTGACCGCATAGTTAGAGGATTTGTCACTCAACTTGTGAGAGATACGACCATCAGCTATAGCAAAGAAAAGCACAAGCTCTTCAAGGGACCTCGAGGTAAGTACTTAAAATATTTGAAAACTTAGATTAAGATGTTGTTGTGTGAGAAATGAATTATGTCATTACCTTGATGTTTAGGACTACGCGAAGTAGAAAACCCTTCAGAAGGAATGAAGAATCAGGCTTTGAGTACAATCTACTGTTAGGATCCTCTTCTAGTGATGATGAAGGGACTATTTTGAGTACATTGCAAAGCACGCTGCAGATAGTAAGTCAAGGTTTCTTGAGGATACCTCCTCCATCAAATCCACCTCCACCTCCACATCCATTGCATAAACCTACACCCTCACCTCCACTTCCACCTCCGCATCAACCATTCAACATGGAGAATGCAATGAAGATGTTGATTTTTAAAGGGTTAGGAAGCGAAGGCCGCAAAAAATTCTGGATTGTTGAAAACATTAAGTGGATAGTACAGTACATCAATGATGATAATCTAGAGAAAGTGCATAGGTCATAGCATTGCAGGATAGGGCGCTGACTTAGTATATTAAATTCTATCAAGATACACCTGACACGACATTGACAGAGACTCAATAGGAATTGAACAATGAGTTTAAGAAGCCTAAGTCTCATGCACAGTCTTTGACAGAGTTTAAGGAGGTACAACAAAAGGTAAATGAGTCCTTGTGGGATTTCAATCAGAGGCTAAAATGCCTAATCGAACAGGCTAATATGAACATAACGGATGATCAATGTAGAGACAAGCACATTATTTCATTGTTTCCTCATCTAAGATTACCATTACCACAACAAAAGATAAGAATGCAGGAAGAGGTTGTGGATATCGTGTTGAGGTTTGAAGCCTCACTAGTACAGGATATGCATGTAGGAGTGCAATAGATTCAATCACAGTTGGAAAGTCTGTACATGGAGTTGCAGAGCTTAAAAATAGGGAAGGAATCTCAGCTAGAGGTGCGCGCTAAAGTCTAGTGTATAAAATACAAAGACAAGGAACATGATAAGGATCACTTCCCTTTTTATTAGAATTACTTGATTGGAGGAGGTCATGTGCCTTTGAAACATGATAACACTATGGTACCAAGTGCAGGAGTACCATTATCGTGCACTATCTGTGAGATAGTTGGGAAGAACATGACTGGTAATTATCACCTCTTGGAAAAGTTTGTCCAGACACTGCAACAATGTTTTTGTACTTTTTGTAAATCCGTTGGACATGATGAGTGAAATTTCTGAAGTTACAAATTGAAGATGGAAATGACCCCTACCTTTCGATTCCAAGTGGAAAATTGGCCTAAGGATCAGGGCGTGGGTGCAGAGCATGGAGGATTTCAAGGCCATGGAAGAGGAAGAGGAGGAGGGGTTGGCAGAGATCACAGAAAGGTTATTTGTTATAACTGTGGCAAAGATAGACATTTTCTGCATGACTATCAGAACCCAATGCATCCATCTTGTCAATATTGTAGACAGTTCGATCATGTGATAAATATTACCCAGTGTTGATTTCCAAATTGCAAGAGAAAATGATGCAACAACTTACGTAGAATATCTAGATGATGAGGGAAGAGCCTCGCGAAGAATATCACGATATTAATATTGTAATGCGTAGTGGTATGGACATAGGAGAAGATAAAGGAAAGAAAACAAAGACCGAGGGATGGGTGCACAAGGTTGTTGAAAAGAAATTCAGGTTTGACCTCAATTAAGCTAAAGAAACTTTTATTTAGGTCAAGAAGAATTTTTCTGACACTTCTACGTCTGGGAGTCAAGAGAAATAAGTTGGAAATAGTGAAGTATAGAACGTGGATCCTCCCTATTAGCCACTTTTCTAAAAACTTGTATGAAGTTGTTAGGACATAAGAAGGAAGTGGCAGGGCTCCAGGAGCTAATTGACAATTGTAAGGGAAAAAAAGATTCCTTCAGAATAGATCACTGTGAAGAAATTGGGTAAACATAAGAAGTGAACAGGGCACGAGATGAGGCTAACTGCGTAGATTGGAGAAGATGAAATGGATCAAGTCATCCTGGGTTTGGGTTCTGATGTGAACGTACTACCTAAACACACATGGGATAGGATGGGGAGGCTTGTTGTTTCTAGGAAAACTAGTGTCTATTCAGATCTACTAGTCCCCCTAAGATGGGTAGCTATCTTAGAAACAAACAATTAAAAGTAACTTGTGTTTTCCTTTATGGGAGATAGATAAGAGAGAAGCAGAGAGAACCAACCTTAGTCTTTCACTTGGCTCCTTACTTGTTTCCTCTCTCCTTTGATAGAGCTTCGCCACTCCTTTCTCACTTGTCTCGCTTCAAAGAACACCTGTAGAGGCAAAGCAGCAAAATAACATCAAAGCATAGAGATCTAAAATACGATAAATAATGTAGAATCAGATGTACATTAACCATACAATTGCATACATAAATACAAGATTCAGAAATATACAAGTATATGGAGGAAAACTCAATTAACTTTATCGATAGAAGTAGAAGAGAGGATTACAACCCAGCTATCTGATCTAGCACCATCCTCCCAGCATGAAAACCCTCTTCACCTCATGAAAAGATAGATCATCCAACAATACAATGTCTCAAAGAGAAACCAACAACACTTCCTTACATCATACAAAATTCCAGCCTCTGGATCTCTAGGATGAGGGATCCATATATAGATATTTGTAGGTGGGTGAGTCAGCTTCTAGGTTTTTGATTAGTGTCATTTCACTGATAGTTCTTGGTTCCACTTGGAGATTTCATGATCTCTTACTCATCCGTGGGCGAATTCAGAGAGGCAAGTGTCATATGAGCAGTTTTTAGAAGATTCTCTGAGTTTCCACCTAGCAAACTTCCTCTGCCATTTGTCTTCTCTCGCTCATCGCACCTTAGAAAAGGGTTTTTCAATATATATCACACCCCTTGTGTGTAACAGGTGAGATGCATCACATCCTCAACATGGAGTAGCCTGTATGGTCCCGTTTTGACGATTTCTGAGTAGTTTTCATGGAGAACTTCTACGAAATGATGTAATCAACTAACCTTGATCCTTTAGGGTATGAAACAACACTTTTAGGGGTTTAAGAGCCCTTGG
Organism: Pinus taeda; assembly: GCA_000404065.3. Lineage (NCBI taxonomy): Eukaryota > Viridiplantae > Streptophyta > Pinopsida > Pinales > Pinaceae > Pinus > Pinus taeda. The sequence continues at coordinate 21,546 of APFE030389582.1, forward strand.
TTTATCGACATATGTGATTGGGGTTGCAGTGCCCAAATATGTCCATAACAATTGCCCCCTAAAGAACGAGGTCATAAATATTCTGATGTCAGGTGAAATGCTTTATCATGAGGATCCGAGGTTTTTTGAACTAGAAGGTGACCTGTAATAAGATACAATACAATACATTATCTTCATAATATTTTCATGGTCTAGTTGAGCCAGGCATTCCCATGCTCAACTTTATAAATTCATTTTTCATGTACATAGGACAAACAATCGTCTACTATTGCAGACTAGTGATTTTGGTAGAGCTATCATCCTTAGCTTGGATGATCATCTATGCAACTATGGAGTACATTTGATGTCTTTATTTTCTTGATTATATCGCAACCTAGATGGATTAAATTAGATCCAGGGTCTTCAAACTTGTCCAATATTCACCCGATGTACAAGTCGATCCATGTGAAAAGATGTCCTGAAGTTGAACATGGAAAGGCATCTCCTGATTACCAGCCACTGATGTAAGCTTTTAACAGGCGCGAGAGGAATCACTGATAATGATAATGACCCTCAACGTACTACAGTACAATTCACGTGGTGTGAATATGTGAGTCGATGTTTAACACCACGCAAAATCTTTTGGTTGAAGGCCATTCATGTAAACCTGTCGCCAGAAGTGAGAAACTTGCCATTGAGGTATGCAAGCTTCAAAATACTATCAGGGTTGTTCCTAAGTCAATTTCTTGGATAATGAGTTGATGTCAGCAAGAAGTGACCCATTGTAGGAGGGCCTTAATGAATCCCTCATCTACGACACAAAATGAAGCAAATGATTTTTTGGAGGTGAAAATGATCTGATGATACAAGGTTCAGGAATGGCGGTCATGAAAAATGGAGAATGAAGGTATTGCAGTGGATGAGGTGTTAGTTGGGTTCGTGAATTCTCTAAGCAACTTCTCGTGAACATATAGGTGACACTGGGATGGATCGGTAGTGTTAACCCCATGGATGGTACGAAGGACCAATGGTGATGGTGTACGGAATAACCCAACCTTACTTAATCATGGTGATGGAGTGAAAGTGTCATGTTCAAGAGTGACATTCTACCAATGAAGTTCTTCAAATTTTCTTCCCTTTTTCCCTAGTCATTGCTGACCAGTACCTCTTTATTTTTTTCAAGCTTGAGGAGGATAACATATGCTTGTTCTATAATTTTCCCTTCGGCAAACCTGTCACTATGTTTTGGCGAGCCTAGCGACAATGAAACTTGCTCTTGTCTGGATGGACAAGTTTGTCGCTAATGTTTTAACAAGTTTAATGACAAAGATAACTCGGTCCTTTTCATGTTTAGAGAGTTTGAAAAGAGACGGAAAGGAAACTCCAATAGTCCTTTTCCACGGTATAATCCCTTAAGTCCGAAAAAGTATAAAATAATACGAAAGGGATGACTTTTTTATAGCTTTAGTGAACCGAACAAGACAAGCACTCGATATTTTTGTGTAATGATCCCTCAAGTCCAAAAAGATTAAAATATAGAGGAGGGATGGCGCTTCCCTTTATTTTAATGAGCTGAAAAGACCAGTAGCTCGGCAATCTTTTCATATTTTATTAGTCTAAAAGGAGCTTAAAAGAGACTGGTTTTTGAGGAATGAGTGATGTATCTGGGTAGCAACTGGCTCCAAGTAAGTTTGGAACTTCTCAAACATAGTAGTGTAACGAGGGTGGCTAATAGAATCACTCGTCGCAGTTGTTCCTCAAAAGGGTAAAAAATCAAGTGGAGGCGTATGATCAGCTAAAAGAGTGGATGTGATAGTAAGAACACGACCAAGGCTCAAAAGGCTAATAGCAATGCAATCACAAAAGTTATTTACCGAAAGGTGGGTTTATTTTTTAGTGAGCTTGAACCTTGTGCCAACATGTGCTCAGTGGTCGGTTTATTTTTTAATGAGCTTGAACCTTGTGCCAACATGTGCTCATTGCTAAGTTGATTTTTTAACGAGCTTGAACTTTGTGGAAACATTGCTCGTTCTAGTCTTTTGATAATGTCTCTTGGTGGATTTATTTTTTAATGAGCTTGAACACTACTATAACATGTGCTCATTACCTTTTTATGCAAGTTAGAAATGACCGAGCTATGAGGTTAAAGGGTTGAGAACTTGCAAACTAAGAAAATCAAAGGTCTCTTTTCACTTACATGCAAAGTTTTGCATGCCCCCTAGTGTTTTAGTCAAAGGATAGTTCCAAGGTTACTAAATGAAAGTCCTTGCGGTTAGGCAGGATTGTTTATGTCGGTAGACAAAAACTCTTCCTTGACTTTGTCCATCAAAACAGACACAGGTGAATGGCGTGAGCTTCCAATCACATATCGAACAAGGAAATAAGTGTATCAGACTGATCACATAACCTATATGGGAATATTTTTTAGTCCAAGAATTACCATCTTTCAAGAAAATCTCTCTTTTCCTCTAGGTTTGCCTGCCGAAGTAGACTAGGGTGCATGCCCCCTAAACTTCGTCACACTCACCAAACTACTCGCCGTAATTAGGTGGGTGGAATGACAGTTGAAGGGACATTGTTGAAGCGAAGAGACCATTTAGGGATGATGGTTGACTAGTAGCCATGTTTGAACCGGGGAACGAAAGCTAATCAACAAGTTGTACCATTCTACCTTCATATGGGAAACACATCACCCGAAAGAGTGAGGAAACAATAGCTCTCATGCTGTAAATGTAGTCACGCCCAAGGAGTATATTGTAATCTAGTGGCCCTTGGACTACCATCACGTTCAAATGAATGGTTTTCCTTCTCAAAGTTATAGGAAAATTTGGAAGGATCCCTAACAGTCAACTGGTTCCTTTATTGAAGCCTGACAAATTTCGATTCTCAGGCAGAAGAGATGGTGAACCAAACGCTTTCCAAGCAGTTGAGGAAAGGATACTCTGAAGCCCCTTCATTTATGATAGTGCTAGCCATGATCATTATGTAAACTTGTATTATGATTTAGAATGGTACATGAGATGGAAGGCGAGGTCTTGCTAGTAGATTCCAATCAAAGGAAATGACTAGATTGCTTGGAAAAGGGATCATATAAATGGCTGGATGAATCTCTTGAAATGGGAAACTTCCTTCCTGTGGTAAAGGAACTGATAGATTGCCCCCATGTTCATCAGACTCAGAGTTAACAAACAGAATTTGAATGGTGTCATTCTCATTCTCTTTGGAGACTGTATCATCTGAAGGTGGACCTTCTAAAGACAAGATTGGGTCAACTTCCGTCCTGACCTATTGACTTTGGTCCAGTGTGGACTCAGAAGGTTTATCTTCAATGATAGGCATTTCAACTGAGAACAGAGGTATGTCAGTCAGATTTTCAACTAGCAATGTACTTGGCAAGAGTTTCTTGTATCTAGGCAGAAATTGCTATGGTGAAGCAGGACGGTTATCCAAGACTCTTTTAGCTTCGTCTAGATAGGACAACGGTGGAGGGTATTATTTCCTTCACACAATCTACAAGGAAATCTATATTTTCCTTTTTTTCCATTGACTTCATTTTCACTAGTCGATGGTGTACTCTCAACATGATCGATAGAGGTTGACGACACCGGATTGTGCAAGTGGGGAGACCAGTCTCTCAAGATTTGCGGGATGCAAGGACAGTCTCGATGATAGAAGTTTCTTTTGCAAACGACACATGGAGATTTGGGTTTGGAAGGTGCAGTGTTTGGATTTTCGTTGGATGATGCATGGTTGCCCCCTTGCACAACTGGCTTCTTCTTCTTCTTCTCCTTCCCTTTCTTCTTCTTCTCAGCTACTTGGTCTTTAGTATCACTAGTTTCACCAAGTGAACAGGAAGAAGGAGAGGGAGAAACAAATGAAGTAGAAGGTGGGGGAGCAACTCTAGCATGATCTGTTTACTGATTTGATTACTGAGGAATTACAGTGTTTTGAATGATAGAGGTCAAGAATAGCCAAACTGGTAGGCAAATTATGAGTCCTAGAAGGGATAATGTAGCCATATAAGGAGCATGAATATCTCTCCAAGAGGAGAAAGGACTAGGATTTCCCCCAAGGGGGAATCCTTGACTGGTGGACTCCATTATCTCAAGCTAAGATCAATGAAGGAACAGGGATTTTATTTCGAATTAAATAAATTCTATGACGCTTTAACACAACTTGCTTTTTCAATTTTTAAGAGTTGAGAAAAAGCTAAAGGTGACTCTCGTCGCCTTTGATTTTTAATGAGCCTGAAGTGACAAGTGCTTAGATGGAACTTTTCTTTTAAGAAGTAGAAAAGGAACAAAAGTGACTACTCTGGAAATCTAGATAGAGGGATTACCAAACCAATCGCAAAATTGCAATATACACCTCGGTGGTAAACTAAAGAGAAACTACTGAGGACTTTACGTACGAAAGTCAATATTCCTGAATGTTGTGTTCAGTGCATTACGATCGATAGGGCGGCAAACACGGCTTCCTAAGGACAAAGGATATCAGCCAATTGTGGTCTCCCAATATATACTCGACAGTACGTTGGAGCACAAGTCCATACTGGCACTTGTCATATCAAAGAGGAGGAATCACCCAACCTATTATGAAAATGATAGTTACCAGGCTTTACGATGTCAAAATATGTCTCTAGCCTAGACTTCTAAATATTGTGCTTTAGGTTCCAAAGCATTTTTATGTTCATTGAGGTTTATTTTGAAGTTGATCTTTCTTAAGAATTTTTCCTTTCAAGGTTCACCATGTGATGTAGATGTAAAATTCCTAAATATGCAATCTAAAATGATAAACAGTCATTTATTTTCTTTTAGCAATGAAAATCCTAGCTACTAAGGAAAGAAGAGTATGATTCTTTCAACAGAGAGCAAAGAACACACACTAAATGCACTTTTCCTAAATCAATTTTCCGCATGTAGTATAAATGCAAATGTACATGCATGTATTTTTTTTTTTCTTCCTTAATGTGTGAATTCCAAAAAGGAAAACTAAGTATAGATTTGAACTACTTTCTTCAAAGCGACGCTTTAACAATTTCTCTTCAAAACGAAAGGAAGACTAAAAAGACACTTTCAATTTCGAATGGAAAACTACTTTCGACACTTCAAATATTGACAATTCAAATCAAATACAATGGAAACATTACAATCAATCATCTAAAAGAGGAAGACTTTATGACACTCTTTTTCTTGACTCAAAACGACAGCTACGAGACTTTCGAATCAAAAGATGACAGTTCGATTAAATTACTATTTGCAAATTAGGACTGTAAATGATGAAAAATACATGAAAAAAAATTCACAATTCCTTATCAATGGAGGCTGAATAATGTGAAGGAAGAAGGCTTCAACAATGATATACTGATCATAAGGAGCAAAACTACTGGATAGAGCTGAAAACAATGAAGAAAAAAACCAATTTATGGAGAAAGAAACAGTCTCATTCAATCATCACACCTGTCCTTAAGGGAAACAAGAATGCATGTCACCTGCAACACATCGGAGGTGCGATGCATCCAGACTACCAATGAGAGATAGTGTGATGGTCCAGGGATGAGACTGAGCTTGGTTTTCACTCATAATTTGTAGCTAAGTTCAGTGATTTAGGCCGAGCTTATGATGGACGGTAAACACAAAGTATAGGGGTACGATCTTATGAGGTTATTGAGCTACCATCAGGGCACTTAGGATGTTTGCAATTCATATGTTCAGTTTATAAACCAACCCAGAGATTGACTGAAGCAACGTTGATCCACTTTGCAATTGCATAGCAAAAGCAGTTCAAAGGCTAGATGGCTTAACTTCAGACTCCATCTGTAGTTTATAAAGAAAAAAATAGCAACAAACAAACAAAATATTCATTCCCCAATGGAGTCGCCATTTTGTTTCCAGGAAAATTAGTGTCTATTCAGATCTACTAGTCCCACTAAGACGGGTAGCTATCTTAGAAACAAACAATTCAAAGTAGCTTGTGTTTTCCTTTATGGGAGATAGATAAAAGAGAAACAGAGAGCACCAACCTTAGTCTTTCACTTGACTCCTTTCTTTTTTCCTCTCTCCTTTGATAGAGCTTCACCACTCCTTTCTCACTTGTCCCACTTCAAAGAACACCTATAGAGGAAAAGCAGCAAAATACCATCAAAGCATAGAGATCTAAAATACCATAAACAATGTAGAATCAGATGTACATTAACCATACAATTGCATACATAAATACAAGATTCAAAAATATACAAGTATATGGAGGAAAACTCAAATAAATTTATTGATAGAAGTAGAAGAGAGGATTACAACCCAGCTGTCTGATCCAACACCATCCTCCCAGCATGAAAGCCCTCTTCACCTCATGAAAAGCTAGATCACCCAACAATACAATGTCTCAAAGAGAAACCAACATTCCTTACAAAATACAAAATTCCAACCTCTCGATATCTAGGATGAGGGATCCATATATAGATATTTCCATGTGGGTGAGTTAGCTTCTCAGTTTTTGATTAGTGTCATTTAACTGATAGTTCTTCATTCCACTTGGATATTTCATGATCTCTTACTCATCCCTAGGTGAATTCAGAGAGGCAAGTGTCATATGAGCAGTTTCTAAAAAATTCTCTAAGTTTCCACCTAGCAAACTACCTCTGCCATTTATTTGCTCTCGCTCATCACACCCTACAGAAAGGGTTTTCAGTATGCATCGCACCCCTTGTGTGCAACAAGTGAGATGTATCACACCCTCAACATGGAGCAGCCTGTATGGTCCAGTTGTGACTAGCTATGAGTAACTTTTCAGGGAGAACTTCTGGGATATGATGTAATCAGCTAACCTTGATCCTTTAGGGTATGAAACAACACTTTTAGGGGTTTAAGAGCCCTTGTTTTATTGACATATGTGATCGGGGTTGCAGTGTCCAAATATGTCGATAACATTTGTGCTATAATAGTATCCTATAGAGCTATGCATGGACAATCAACAGAAGATCATTCCTATGGGGCACCTATATGGGGTAATAGTATACATTAAAGGAGCAAGTGCATTGGCCGATTTCAAAGTAATTGAAATAGCAGATGACAAAAAGCCTTACCCTACACTATTAGAGATTGATTGGACCTTTGACATGATGCTATAAGTAACTTGGAGAAGTGAAGGATGGCATTTAAAATGAAGGCATTGCATGTTATTGTACCACTAGATCCTGCAAAGCATGCTACATTGAACCGGTCTGCGACTATGTGGAGGATGATGACTTAGATCAAATATACAAGATTACTGTGCCTGATGAAGATTGGATCAATCCCACTATATATAGGTGGATCACATGGGATAGAGATAGCTCCTATACCTCAGACTCATATGAAGAGCTTGAACATTGGCAGAATAAGTTGCATGAAGTCTCTGCGCTATGTTGCAATATGATGAAAAAATCACTGCAGTGCGTATCTACAGAGGTAAGCAGTCTCCCACATTATTATGGCTTAAATGATGCTAATTTATCTTTGCATGACTTTGAAAGGGAGGTGCCTGAAGAGTATCGTTTCTAGGCACTCGAGCTGGCTCTGTGTGCAATGCCTTCCCATTGGTGGGGTACACATAAAGATAGCTTCATTGATTGGAAGGAATACAAGCGAATGATGAAGCTGAGGTTTGGGTATGCTAATACCTAGATGACTAAAAAATACAGTGGGAAGGATAATCCACGTGAGAATTTGGCACAGTGGACTAAAGCTTGGGGAGAAGAGCCACAACCGGAATGGGTTCATATCTTCTGTCACACCTTAGATTCTATTACAATGAATTGGTACTTGGAAACCGAGCTATTCCATGGGACAATTGAATGGGATATCTTGAGGGAGAGTTTATTATTAAGCTTTAGCTTTGAGGATGGATTTGATTGCATTGATGAAGCACTCTAGGAAATTAAGGCTACTATATTTAAAACTCCTAAAGAGTCGGTAGAATGGTTTCAACTGAACTGGAGTACCCAGCTACGCAATAAGCTTGAATGCTACAATGTGACTGCATAAGAAGAAGAAGAAGATCCATGAAGGTCCTAAAGGACCGAAGGATACTGTAAGGTTGAAGGTCCTAAATTAGTGAATCCTGATATATTAGAACCTTTGAAAACTAGTCAAGTAAACATTGGGTTTGACATGAAGCCTAAGATTGCAAAGATAGGTGATTATTGGGATAAAAATACAGTTGATAAAGTTGTGGAGATGTTGTGCGAGTATCAAGACTTTCTTTCCACCAAGTTCTCAGACATGAAAGGAACAGTAGGGGATCTAGGAGTGATGAATATTTCTTTAAATCCCAATGTGAAGACTATGAAACAAATACTCTACCACCTAAATCTAAAGTATAAGGAGAAAGTACGCAAGGAGCTAGAAAAAATGTTGGAAGCTGGAATTATTGAGCCAATAGAAGGATATGATTAGGTGAGCCCTATGGGTGTTCAAGAGAAGAAGCAACAAGGTGAAATCAGAACATGAGTAGACATGAGGAAGCTCAATGATGCATGCATTCGTGGCCCATTTCCAACACCATTTACAGGTGAAGTTTTGGAGAATGTTGGAGGATAGGAAGCTTATTCGTTCACTGATGGGTTCTCAAGGTACCATGAGATTAAGATCAAGCTAGAGGATCACAGCAAGACAACCTTCATGATGGAGTGGGGCTGCTTCTAGTACACAGTGATGCCATTTAGACTAAAGAATGTGCCCACGATATTTTCAAGGGTTGTAATTGTAGCGTTCAAAGAATTCATCCATAAATTTTTAAAAGTGTATTTTTATGACTAAACTATGTTTGGATTGGTAAAGTGCCATGTTGCAAGCTTGTGCCTTATGTTGGATACTTTCCGCAGATACTAAATTTCTCTAAACTTGAAGAAATTTATATTTTTCATGCCTTATGCGATATTGCTAGGACATGTGGTATGTAAGCAAGGACTAATGGTAGACCTTGTGAAGATACCAGTGATTGTCAATTTAGAGTCTCCAAAGAATGTAAAGTAGTTGCGCATGACATTGGGCCACATCAGCTACTATAGAAAGCTTATCAAGGGTTAGGCACAAATAAATGTGCCCATGGAGAAATTGCTAAAGAAGGATGTGACTTTCTACTGGGATGAAGAGTGTTAGTGAAACCTAGACATGTTAAAAGAAAATATGGTGACCCCACCCATTTTGGTATTCCTAGACTAGAAGAAATAGTTCCATGCGGGAAGCTAGAAATTATCAAAGGTGGAAAATAACTATTCAACTACATAGTGCAAAGGATTGGTGATGGTCTATGTGCTGTAGAATTTTTGACATTACCTGTTAGGCATGCATTTCAAAATGTATACAAATCACTACACTCTCAAGTACTTGTCAACAATCCAGTGTTGGGGGGGAAGATCTGTAGGTGGTTATTGTTGTTTTAGGAATATAATTTTGAAGTGATTGTAAAGCTTGAATGCTTGAATGCGGGACCAGACCATCTATCCAGAATTGAGATAGGTGAATAACCTACTAGCTTGAAAGAAGGGTTACCGGATGTGCAACCTTTTGCTCTGTGTGTCGTTGATGATCATTTTCCTGATATAATCCACTTTTTGACTATTGAAATAGCCTTGGAAGGATAGTCTACATAAGAGAAAAAGGAGTTGGTGGTCTACACAACTAACCTTTTTGTTATTATGGAACACTTATATAAGATGGGCATTGATGAAATTTTGTACCGATATGTTCCAGAGTTCGAATGCTCTAGCATCCTTACCAAAGAACATGGAGGAGTGGTGGGAGGACACTATGCAGGCAGAGAAACTGCGCAAAAGATTTTTTGCTCAAGATTGTGGTGGCCAATGGTGCATAAGGATTTTAAGGCATATTATGAGGCAATGATGGATGTCTGAGGATGGGAAAGCCATTGCAAAGGGATGAATTTCCTTTAAATCCTCAGATTTCATTTCAGGTGTTTAAAAAATATATGATTGACTTTGTGTGTCCAATACAACCATCAGGGAAAAGGATGAGCGCATGATAGATTATTACTACAATGGAGTATTTGATAAGATGGGCAGAAGCACAACCGATGAAGGGGTACACACTCTAAATGAAACTATTGTCGCAATGCTCGAAGAATTTTAGCTTTATCATCAAAAGAGTATGCCCTACCATCCTTAGGCAAATGGTATGGTTGAAGCATTCAATAAAATTCTGGAAAACACATTGAAAATGGTTTACAATGCATAGAGGAATGATTGGGATGTGTGCATACAAGCGGTCCTATGGGCATATAGGGTGACGTGCAATAAATTAACAGGACAAACCTTGTTCAGGCTAGTCTATTCGATACATGTTATGATGCCCATGGAGTATATAGTGCCGAGTTTGTGAATTACAACATTAACTAATATGGTGGACTGCAAGACTATGGAGGGGCGCCCTGCATCGTTGTTCGAGTTAGAAGAAGATAGGGTTTTATCAGGATTTCACCAACAGATGCAAAAGGAGAGAGAAAAGGCATGGCATGATTGACATATTAAGGTGTGTGCCTTCAGGGTGAATGATTTGTTCTTACTTTATGATAGCAAGTTCATAAAGTTCCTTGGGAAGTTTTAAATGCACTAGTTGGGACACTATGTATTCAAGGAAATTATAGATCGTGTTGCAGTTCAGCTGACGGAGCTAAATGGGAATTATTTCCCTAAAGAAAATGGAAGTCGACTAAAGTTATATTAAGGGGATCCTACCCCTATGCAATGAGTACATGATGGTGGGATAGTCTTAGTACTCTAGGCTGCTGCAAGGAAGTACGAGACTTTAAACTACACCACCCAAAGACTAGGAAAACAAAGTGAGGGGGTTGCGCAAGGGAAGCCATAAGTGTGTCAGGAGGAGTTGTGCCATGGAGGATGGTGTCACGTAGATGAGTCTAAAAATAGCCATTGGATGCATTGTAGCTAATTGAATGGTGAAAATCCCATTAGGAATAGTGGGTTGCTACATTTATGATACAAATGTTAGGAAATCTACCACCAAAGATGTATTTATGATAAAAAAATTTGAGGGAATGGTCATATTTGAATTTGAAGTCTCTTATAAATCTAGCATGCTGGCATGTAGTAGAGCACTTTGCCTTCTGAAAATTGCTTGTGAAATTTCTTGCCTTAAGTTAATGAATTGAGAAGATTAGGAGGAACTTACTTCACAACTGAAGTTCACAAACATGCTTGAGTAGAGCCATAATATCATCCTTGAGGAAATGACTGATCCCGTGGAAGCGCTATCTTTGAAGTTGTTGTCTCTGAAGCCGCAACCCATGAAATTTTGTCAGCAATTGAAGCTACACCATCTATGCCTACGACGTCGAGGTTGCCTAGGTCTAAACCATCCACTACTAAGGAGAAACAGAAGAAAACAAAGGTTGTACTGGTGAGTCAGTCACCATGGAAGAACCCTACAGAGGTTCAACACAAAGAAAAGATAGATAAGGTGAAACAACCATATGAACCCCTCGATCTTGATGAATAGGAGGTTCACGAAGTGGTTGAAGACTTGGATTCTTAGGAGGGAGATCCAATCATTAGGCTATCGAGGAATATCCCTCCACGAAAGGGAAAAGAAAAGGTATTGAAGGATCTCGATTTTGGAAAGTTTATGGTCTCTACACCACCATTGCCAAAGAAAGTTCCATTTGAGGGTCCACTCTTAAGATTCATTTCCACACTCAAAATGGAGGATTAGGATCTAGTTGATCATGAGAAATTCCTGCATTTGGCAAAAAACAAATATTTGGTGATGATATACTATGAGGAGACTAGAGTCATGAGACTGGAACACAGGAAGTGGGTCGCGGGGTTGAAAAGGTCAGGTTGCTAAATTTGCTATGTGTACTGCATTTTAGTAGAACCACTATCAAGACTGTGTGCATATGCCAATTGCTTACATTAGTTCATGATGCATGTCTTTGGTTGGGAGAGCTCATCCCCATCACAGATATGCTAATCCACCATATCACCAGGTTACCCTACCAAGGGGTGGATCCTACTGAGGAGTTTGGTGGCAAGAGTAAAGAAAAAACTCACAGACAAGATTAAGAGTGAGTTTGTCTTAGTGAATAATTCATGCAGATACTCTATCCGTTGGATGACAGACAAGGTGGTGTAGCGTTTCATCCAAATTTTGGCTTTTAAGGTCATGAGAAAGTGTCGTGTGGATGAGGTGTCAGTACCAGTCATTTCACTGGCTACACAATGCGCGAAGGGGATGCATTACAATTGGGCATAGTATTTCTCAAAAGAGTTTCTATTGAATTGTCGCGAAGCAAGGAACGAGGGAAAGGCATTCCACTATGCTTAGCTGCTATTGTTAATTTCCCTAGTTACCTAGAGACTGCTAGAAGACAGTCAGTTCCCTCCATAGGATGTTGATATACCAGAGGTGGTGAAGTTCACTTCGCTATGGGTAACAAAGGATCTGGAAAGGTGTTATAGACATATTTGGGCACTACAACCCCAATCTTATATGTCGATAAACCAAGGGTTATTTAACCCCTGAAAGTGTTGTTTCATACCCTAAAGGATCATGGTCAACTGATTACATCATTTCCCAAAAGTTCCACCTGAAAAACACTCAGAACTATCCAAAACTGGACCATATTGACTGCACCATGGTCAAATTGCAATGCATACTAGCTGCTACACTAGCCAGGTGTGATGCATACTGAAAGAGCCTTTTGTGGGGTGAGATGAGCGAGAAGAGACAAATGGTAGAGACAATCTGCTAAGTGGATGCTCATGCAATCTTCTAGAAACTTCTCCTATGACACTTGCCTCTCTGAATTCGCCCAGGGATGAGTGAGAGATCAAAGAAGTCTCCAAGTGGAACCAATAACTATTAGTGGAATGACACTAATCAAAAAACCAGAGATGACTCACCCCCTTGCAAGACATCTATATATGGATCCCTCATCTGAGAGATCTGGAGGCTGGAATTTTGTAATTTGTAAGGAAGTGTTGTTGGTTTCTCTTTGAGAAGGAACATTGTATTGTTGGGTGATCTTGCTTTTCATGAGGTGAGGATGGCTTTGTTGGGAGGATGATGTTGGATCAGACAGCTGGGTTGTAATCCTCTCTTCTACTATTAATAAATTTATTTGAGTTTTCCTCCATATAATCGTGTATTTGTGAATCTTGTTATTTGTAAATGCAATTGTATGGTCAATGTATTTTTGATTATGCATTGTTTATGGTATTATAGATCAAGATGATTTGATGGTGTTTTGTTGCTTTGCCTCTATAGGTATTCTCTAAAGTGGGACAAGTAGGAAAGGAGTGGCAAGCTCTATCAAAGGAGAGAGGAAACAAGCAAGGAGCCAAGTGAAATATTCAGGTTGGTGCTATTTGCTTCTCTCTTATCTATCATACATAAAGGAAATCATAATTTTCTTTGATTGTTTGTTTCTAAGATAGCTACATGTCTTAGTGGGACTAGCCGATCGAAAAGAGAGTAGTTTTCTCAAAAACAAAATGGTGACTGCATTGGGAAGCGATTAGTTTGTTTGTTTGTTATTGTTGTTTGCTTTATAAACTATAGACGAAGCCTGAAGTTAGCTAGCTAGCCTTTGAACTCCTCTTGCTATGCAAGTGCAAAGTAGATCAACGCTGCTTCAATCAATCTTTGGGTTGGTTTATGAACTGAACATCTGACTTGCAAACATCCTAAGTGCCCTTGTGGTAGCTCAATAATTTCCTAGGATCATACCCCTATACTTTTTTTTTATTATCTATCATAGCTTAGATGAAATAACTGAACTTAGCTGCAAATTTTGAGCAAAAACCAAAATCAGTTTCGTTTCCTGGCCCATCGCATTGTCTGTAACTGGCAGCCTGTATGCATCACACCTCCTATGTGTTGCAAGTTAGATGCATCCCTATTTCCCTTAAGGACAGGTGCGATGATTAAGTGATACTGTTTTCCTCTTTGGAATTCGGTTTTTTCTCGTTTTCAGCTCTATTCAGTAGTTTTGTTGTGTATGATCAGTATCTCATTGCTGAAGCCTTCTTCCTTTACATTATTTAGCCTCCATTGATCAAGATTTGCGAATGTTTTTTATGTATTTTTCATCATTTACAGTCCTCCTTTGTCAAGAGTAGCTTAATTGAACTGTTGTTTTTTGATTCAAAAGAGTCATAACTATCGTTTTGAGTCAAGAAGAAGAGTGTCGTAAAGTTTTCCTCCTCTAGATAGTCAATTGTACTTTTGTCATTGTATTTGATTTGAAATGTTAATATTTGAAGTGTCGAAAGCAACTTTCCGTTCGAAATCGAAAGTGTCGTTTTAGTCTTCCTTTCATTTTTAAAAGAAATTGTTGAAGTGTCACTTTGAATAAAATAGTTTAGATCTATTGTTAGTTTTCCTTTTTGACATTCTCACATTAAGGAAATGGAAAAAAAAAATACATGCATGTGCATTTGCATTTAGAATGCATGTGGAAAATGATTTAGGAAAAGTGCATTTAGTGTGTGCTCCTTGCTCTCTGTTGAAAGAATCGTTCTCTTCTTTCCTTAGTAGCTATGATTTTCATTGCTAAAAGAAAACAAACGATTGTTTATCATTTTAGATTGCATATTTAGGAATTTTACATCTACATCACAATGTGAACCTTGAAAGACAAACTTCTAAAAAGATCAACTCTAAAATAAATCTCAATCAACATAAAAATGCTTTGGAACCTAACGCAACACATCTAGAAGTCTAGACTAGAGATGTGTTCTGGCATCGTAAAACCTGGTAACTATCATTTTCATTGAAGGTTAGGTGATTCCTCCTCTTTGATACGACAAGTGCCAGTACGGACTTGTGCTCCCCGTACCGTCGAGTATATATTGGGAGACCATAATAGGTTGATATCCTTTATCCTTAAGAAGCCATGTCTGCTGCCCTATCGATCACAATGCACTGAACATAGCATTCGAGAAGATTGACTATGGTACGTAAATTCCTTGGTAATTTCTCTTTAATTTACCACCAATGTGTATATTGCAGTTTTGCGATTGGTTTGGTAATCCCTCTATCTAGATTTCTAGAGTAGTCACTTTCGTTCCTTTTCGACTCCTTAAAAGAAAAGGTCCATCTGAGCACTTGTCACTTCAGGCTCATTAAAAATTGAAGGCGACTAGAGTCATATTTAGCTTTTTCTCGACTCTTAAAAATTGAAAAAGCAAAGTTGTGTCAAAGTGTCATAAAATTTATTTAATACAGAATAACATCCATGTTCCTTCATTGATCTTAGGTTGAGATAATGGAGTCCACCAATCAAGGGATCCCTCTTGAGGGAAATCCTAGTCCTTTCTCTTTGTGGGGAGATATTGGTGCTCCATATATGGCTACATTGTCCCTTCCGAGAATCACAATTGGCTTGCCAGTATGGCTATTCTCGACCTCTGTCGTTCAAAACACCATAATTCCTCAGTAATCGAATCAACAACCAGATGATACTGAACTTGTCCCTTCACCTTCTACTTCATTTGTTTCTCCCTCTCCTTCTTCCTCTTCGCTTGGTGAAACTAGTGATACTAAAAACCAAGTAGCTGAGAAGAAGAAGAAAGGGAAGGAGAAGAAGAAGAAGGAAGTCAAGCAAGGGGGCAACCATGCATCATCCAGCAAAAATCCACACACCAAAATTTCCAAACCCAGATTTCCATGCATAATTTGCAAAGGTAACCATTTTCATCGAGATTGTCCTTGCATTCTATGGATCTTGAGAGAATGGTCTCCCCGTTCACACCATCCGGTGTCACCAACCTCTGGCAATCAGGTTGATAGCACACCATCAACTAGTGAAAATGAAATCAATGGACAAAATGGAAAGTTAAAATTTCCATGTAGGTTGTGTGAAGGCAATCATGCTATTCACCATTGTCCTTTTCTAGATGAAGCCAAAAGTGTCTTGGATAACCATCTTGCTTCACCATAGCAAATTCCATTGGGATACATGAAACTCTTGCCAAGTCCATCTCTAGTTGAAAATCTGACTGACATAACTCAACCGTCGGTCGAAACACCTATCATTGAAAGTAAACCTTTTGAGTCCATCTCGAACCAAAGTCAACAGGTCGAGATGGCAGTTGACCCAGTCTTGCTGTCAGAAGGTCTACCTTTAAATGATACAATTTCCAAAGGGAATGTGAACAACACCGTTCAAATTCTTTTTGTTAATACAGAGTCTAATGAACTTGGGGGCAATCCGCCCATTTTCTTACAACAAGGGGAAAGTTCCCCAGTTTGGGAGGTTCATCCAATTGTTTATCCGATACCTCCTCTGAGCAGTCTAGTCATTTCCTTCGATTGGAATCAACTAGCAAGACCCCGCCTTCCATCTAATGTACCATTCCGAATCATAGTACAAGTTTACAAAATGATCCTGTCTCACGCTATCATAGATGAAGGGGCTTTAGTGAGTATCCTTTCCTCAACTGCTTGTAAAGCACTTGGCTTGCCATCGCTTCTGCGTGAGACACAAAATTTGTCAGGCTTTAACAAAGGAACCAGTCGACTGTCAGGGATCCTTCCGAAGTTACCCATAAATTTGAAAAGGAAAACCATTCACTTCAACATGATAGTATTCCAAGGGACATTAGATTACAATCTACTCCATTGGAATTACTATGTTTATAGCATGGAAGCTATTGTTTCCACACTCTTTCGAGTAATTTGTTTCCCGCATGAAGGCAGAATGGTACAACTTATCGACCAACTTTCATTTCCCTGTTCAAACACATTGACAACTCAAGCATCATCCCTAAATGGTCTCTTTAAAACAATAATGACTCTTCAAACTTGATTCCATCCACTTGACTATGGCAAGTAGTCTGGTGAATGTAAGGAAGCTTAGGGGGCATGCACTCTAGTCTGCTTCAGCAGGTAAACCTAGCTGAAAAGATAGGTAACCTGACAGGGTATGTGTTATATGGGAATAGTGTCCACTCGAATGCTGATATTCCCACTAAGATGGGTGGCTATCTTAGAAACAAACAATCAAAGTCTACTATTGATTCGTTTTATGAAAATAGAGGAGAGGAGAACCAAGAGGGCCAACCTGAGTCTTGTGCTCGATTTCCTCTCCTTCTTGATAGAGTTTTGTTGCTTCTTCTTTGTCTGCCCAGCTTCGAAAGGACCTGTGGAATCACAACAACATACTACTATGCAAGAAACAAGGATCTAAATTCATAAATAATGCAGGATCAGATGTGCATTAACCATATACATGCATATATAAATAAGTACACAAGAATATGGAAGGAACAAGAATAGCTTTTACTCAGATGAAAAGTAGCAAGAATATTACAACCATTGCTCTGACCAGCATCATCCTCCAGCTAAGAAGCCCTTCTTCACCTCAAGCAAAGCTAGATCACCCAACACTGTGAATGTACACCAGAATGCCAACAACACTTCTCTATAAGATACAAAATTCCAGCCTCTGGATCTCTGTGATGAGGGATCCATATATAGATTACTACAGAGAGGTGAGTCATATTTTGGGATCTTGATTAGTGTCCTCTCTCTGATAGTTCCTGCTTCCACTTGGAGAATGATGATCTCCTACTCATCCCTAGTCGAAAATGGAGTGGCAAGTGTCAGAGGGGAAGCTTCTGGAAGATTCCATGATCTTCCACGTCGCATTTTTTTCCCTGCCATTTGTCCATTCCCGACCATCGCACCCCACATAGGAGAAAATCAGTATGCATTGCACCATATACATTGGGAAGGTGATATGAATCACACCCTTTGCATTGAGCTTTCAGTATGGTCCAATTTTGACCATTTATGAGCAGTTTTCAATGGAGAACTTCTGGGAGATGATGTAATCAGTTGACCTTGTTCCTTTAGGTAGTGAAGCAACACTTTTAGGGACTTAAGAGCCCTTAGTTTATGGACATTTGTGACTGGGCTTGAAGTGCCCAAAAATGTCTATAACAGTTGCCCCCTAAAGCATGAGGTCGTTAATCTTTTTTGATGTCGGGTGAAATTCTTTACTATGAGGATGTGAAGTATTTTTCGAGCTGGAAGGCGACTTGTGATAAGATAAAATACAATACATTATTTTGACAACATTTTTTCATGATCTAGTTGAGGCGGGCATTCCCATGCTCAGCTTTATAAATTCATTTTTCATGTACATAAGACAGATGATTGTCTGTGTGACAGACTGATGATATGGACACATCATCCTTCGATTTGGATGATTACCTGTTCGGCAATGATGTGCACTAGATGTTTTTATATTCTTGAATATATCGCAGCCCAGATGGATGAAAATAGATCCAGGGTCTTCAAAACTCGTTCAATCTTCACTCGGAGTACAAGTCGATGCATGTGAAAAATGTTCTGGAGTCGAACATGGAAAGACATCACCTAATTACGAGCCAATGTTGTAAGTTGTTAACAGGCGTGAGAGGAATCACCAATAATTAAAATGACCCTCAAGGTACTACAGTACAATTCACGTGGTTTGAAAAGGGACTTGGCATCGAACACCATGTAAAATATCTTGGTCAAAGGCCATTGATGTAAACCTGTCGCCGAAAGTGAGAAACTTGCCATTGAGGCATGCAAGCTTCAAAGTACTGAAAGGGTTTTTCCTAATTCAACTTCTTGAATAATGATCTGATGTCGACAAGAAGTGACCCATCGCAGGAGGGCCTTAATGAATACCACATCAACGACATGGAATGAAGAAAATGATTTTGGATGTGAAAACAAACTGATGGTACAGGGTTCAGGGTGGCAGTCATGAAGGAATGAAGCATGAATGTATTGTAGTGGGTGAGACACAGGTGAATTGTCTGAATGACTTCTCTTGAACATATCAGCGACACTGATAATGGATTGGTAGCATTAACCCCAAAGATGGATGCTGTGATGGACCAATGGTGATGACCAGTGAACAGAACAACCCAACCCGGCATGGATGCGGAAGGAAAGTGTCATGTTCAAGAGCGACTTGCTACCAATAAAGTTTCTTCAAGTTTTCTTCCCAATTTTACCCAGTCATTGCTAACCAATACCTATTTATTTTTGTCATGCTTAAGGAGGATAACATATGCTTTTTCTATAATCCACCCTTCGGAACAACCTATCGCTATATTTTAATGAGCCTAGCGACAATGAAACTCGTTCTCGTCCATTTGGACGAGTTTGTCGCTATTCAGTTTTAACGAGTTTAACGACAAATATAACTCGGTCTCTTTCAATTTTAGAGAGTCTGAAAGAAATGGAAAGAAGAATCCGAATATTCTTTTTCGTTGTATAATCCCTTAAGTCCAAAAAAGTGTAAAATAATACAAAAGGGATGAATTTTCGATAGTTTTAACGAGCCGAACAAGACAAGCGCTCGATCTTTTTGTGTAATAATCCCTCAGGTCCAAAAAGATTAAAATCTAGAGGAGGGATATCACTTCCGATGTCTTTTAATGATCCGGAGAGGCCAATCGCTTGGCAATCTTTTCATGTTTTACGAGTCAGGTGAAAAGAGCTTAAAGAAGACTTGTTTTCAAGGAACGAGTGATGGTTTTGGGTAGCAGCTGATTCCAGGTAAGATTTGGAATTTTCCAATCATGGAAGTGTTACAAGGATGGCTAGCGGAATCAATCTTCGCAGACGTTCCTCGAAAGGGGTAAACAATCATATGGGGGTGAACGATCGGCTAAAAATAGAGTGGAGGTGATGGCGAGAACACGACCAAGGCTCAAAAGCTAGCAATAAGGCATTCACAATGGTTATTTACCGGTTCATTTTTTAATGAGCTTAAACGCTGGGGAAACACTTGCTCATGACTTATGTTTATTTTTTAACGAGCCTGAACTATGCACTAAAACTGCTCGTGGAGAGTTTATTTTTTAACGAGCTTGAACTCTGTGACAACATTGCTCGCTAGTCGTATGATAAGAGTGTCTCATTCAAGATGTCATTTTTTATAGAACTTGCACCTTTTGAAGCTTTGCATCGAATCCTTTCTTTATGCAAGTTAGGAAATGACTAGCCTTACGGGTTTAAAGGGTTAGAAGTCCTAAAAATTTAAAAAATAAATAGTCTCTCTTCACTTGCATGTGGAAAGGTTTGCATGCCCCCAAGTATAGCGAAAAAGTTCCAGGTTACCACGAAAGTTCCATCCGTGTAGTAGACAGAAAGATTCCTAGGCGATGTCTACCAAGATAGACAAAGGGGAGTGGTGCGACCGCATGCCACTCAGCATAACCTTAACGAAGATATCTTATTCTAGTCCAATCCCATTCCTATGAGGATGGGTGTCAGACTAGTCATATATCCCTCATGGAAATCCACTCTATACCCAAGGTTTTCCTGCTGAAACAGACCAG
Organism: Pinus taeda; assembly: GCA_000404065.3. Lineage (NCBI taxonomy): Eukaryota > Viridiplantae > Streptophyta > Pinopsida > Pinales > Pinaceae > Pinus > Pinus taeda. The sequence goes on from APFE030389582.1 coordinate 41,890, forward strand.
GGTGCATGCCTCCTGGGTTTCAGTCACATCTTCCTGAATCACTCGCGCTCATCAGGTGGACGGACTGGAGATCGATGAGACATATTTTGCGTGAAAAGACCATTTAGGGATGGCATTTGACTATTTACGATGTGTGATCTGGGGAATGACATTTGGTCCATGAGCTTGACCATTTTTCCTTCGTGCGGAAAACACATTACTCTAAAGAGTGAGGAGACGATGGCTCCCATACAATAAATATAGTCATGTTCAAGGAGTAGATTATAATCTAAAGGTCCTTGAACTACCATAAAGTTCATGTAAACAGTTTTCCTTCTCAAAGTTATAGGCACATTTGGAAGGATCCCTAAAGGTCGATTAGTTCCCTTGTTGAAGCCTGTTAGATTTCTCATTTCAGGAAAAAGCGATGGCGAACCAAGCGCTTTCCAAGAAGTTGAGGAAAGGATACTCACAAAAGCCCCTTCACCGATGATGGTACCAACCATGACCATTCTATAAGCTTGTACAATGATTCTGAATGGTACACTGGCAGGTAAACGGGGTCTGCCTAGTAGATTCTAGTCAAAGGAAACGACTAGGTTGCTTGGTGGTGTGACCGAATAGATGGCCGGATATGACTCTGATGTACTTCCTTCCTGCAGTAAAGGAACGACGGGACTGCCCCCAAACACATCGGATTCTGTGTTGATGAAAATAATTTGAATGGTTTTGTTCTCTTTCTCTTCAATGATGGTATCATTCAAAGATGAACACTCTGAAGGCAATACTGGGTCAACTGCCGTATCGACCCTTTGACATTCGTCTGGTATGGATTCCGAGGGTTCATTTTCAATGATAGGTGCTTCAGCTAACCACAAGGATGGGCCAGCTAGATTTTCAACCGGTGGAGGGCTCGGCAAGAGTTTTTGATATCCAGGAGGGAGTGATAACGGTGAAACCGGATGATTATCCAAAACTCTTTTAGCCTCTTCAAGGAAGGGACAATGGTGGACGGCGTGATCACCTTCACACAACTTACAAGGAAGTTTAGGATTCCTTCTTTGTCCATGTGCTTCACTGTCACTGGTTGACAGTGAGCATTCAACAAGATTGCCAAAGGTTGATGCTACCGGATTGTGTAAATGAGGAGACTAGTCCCTTAAGATCCGAGGGATGCAGGGACAATCTCGGTGCTAGTGGTATCCATTGCAAATGACACAAGGAGATTTAGGTTTTGACTATGTGGTGTGTGGATTTTTGCTAGATGATACTTGGTTTCTCCCTTTCGATTTTGGTTCCTTTTTCTTCTTTTCCTTTTTCTCTTTCTGCTTCTTCTTCTCAGTTACTTGACTTTTAGCTTTATCGGCATTATCAAGCGAAGAGGAAGGAGGAGAGAGAGAATCAGATGAAGTAGAAGGTTGGGAGACAACTCTAGTGTCATCTAGTTGCTGATTAGATTGTTCAGGAATTATGGGATTCTTAATGACAGAGGTAGAGAAGAGCCAGACCGGAAAACCAATTGTTAATTCTGGAAGTGACAAAGTGGCCATATGGGGTGGACCAACATCTCCCCAAGAGGAGAAGGGACTAGGATTTCCTTCATGGGGAAATCCTTGCTTGGTAGACTCCATTTTCGCAACCTGAAGATCAACGGGGGAATTTGTGATGTTATTCTGATTAAAATAAATTTTTAGACGCTTGGACACAACTTTTTTTTCAATTTTAAAGAGTCGAGAAAAAACAAAATATGACTCTAGTCGCCTTCGATTTTTATTGAGCTTGAAGTGACAAGTGCTCAGAGTACCTTTTCCTTTAAGGAGTCTGAAAAGGAGAAAAATGGACTTCTCTAGAGATCTAGCAAGAGAGGATTACCAAACCAATCGTAAAACTACAGAATACCTTTTACGGTACGGCAGTCAATCTTCCCAAATGTTGTGTTCGGTGCATTACGATTGATAGGGCAGTAGACATGGCTTCCTAAGGATAAAGGATGCAGCCTATTGTGGTCTCCCAATATATATGCGATGGTACGTGGGAGCATAAGTCTGTACTGGCACTTGCCACCTCAGAGTGGAGGAATCACCCAACCAACACTGAAAGCAACAGTTACCACGCTTTACAATGTTGGAATACGTCTCTAGCCTAGACCTCTAGATGTTGTGCATTAAGTTCCAAAGTGTTGTTAGATTCATTGAATTTATTTTAAGTTGATCTTGCTTAACAGTTTTCCTTTCAGGTTCACCACGTGATGTATGTATAATTCCTAAAATGCAGTCTAAGATGATAAACAAACGTTTCACCTTCTTTCAGCAATGAAAATCCTAGCTACTAAAGGGAAGAAAGTCAAGCATCTTTTCTTCACAGAGCACAGAGCACACGCTAAATGCACAATCCTAAATCAAGCCAAGCATTCAAAATGAAAATGCACATGCATGTATTTGTTTTTTAGCTCTCTTAATGTGTGAATGGCGTTAAGAAATCTATGTGCAAAAATGAATTACTTTTAAAGTGACAATACTCAACAAAATTATTTTTCAAAACGAAGTGAAAACAAGAGAGACACTTTGCGATTTTGAAATGGAAATTTCTTTTCGACACTTTAAAACTAATAATTCAAATCTTATGCAATAGTAATTGTATAATCGACTATATAAAACAATGGAATTACTTTATAAAACTAAAAACGACAGCTACGACACTTTCAAATCTAGAGACGATAGTTCGACTATGCTACTTTTTGCAAAAGAGAACTAAAACGACGCACAATAAATAAAAAACATTTATATTTCTTTGCACTAAGGAGGCGGAATAATGAAAAAGAAGGGGGTATTCACAGAAACACACTGACTATAGACAGCAAAACTCATGAATAAGACTGAAAAAGGTGAGAAAAATCCACAGTCGGAGGGTAAAGTCAATCCTCCCTGACCATTGCACCTGTTACACAGTGAACTCAGTATGTAGCGCACCTACTCCATTCGGGAAGTGTGATGCATATAGGCTGCCTTGAAGGCACGGTGTGATGGTAGCAGTGCGATACTTTGAAGAAGATTTCACTCACAGTTTGCAGTCTAGTTCAGGTACTTAGGCTGAATAAGTAAAGATCAATGTATGTAAAACACAGGGGTGATCTAAGAGGTTACTAGAGCCACCACTTAGGGAAATTAGATTTCTTGCAGATCTATTGTTTAATTCATAAACAAAACATGGAGATTGATTGAAGCAGCATTGATCTACTTTGCATTTGTATGACAAATGCAGCTCGAAGGCTAGCTGGCTTGACTTCAGGCTCCGTCTGTATGTTTATGAAAGAAACAACGATAGATAAGCTAACAAGTAATCTAGTCATTCCCCAGTGGAGTCACCATTTTGTTATATGGGAATAGTGTCCACTCGTATATTGCTATTCCCACTAAGATGGGTGTCTATCTTAGAAAAAAATAATCAAAGTCTAATATTGATTCCTTTTATGAAAATAGATGAGAGGAAAACCAAGAGGGCCAACCTGAGTCTTGCGCTCGATTTCATCTCCTTCTTGATAGAGTTTTTCTGCTTCTTCTTTTTCTGCCCAGCTTTGAAAGGACCTGTGGAATCACAGCAACATACTACTATGCAAGAAACAAGGATCTAAATTCATAAATAATGTAGGATCAGATGTGCATTAACCATATACATGCATATATAAACAAGTACACAAGAATATGGAAGGAAACAAGAATAGCTTTATTTAGATTAAAAGTAGCAATAAGATTACAACCATGTGCTCGGACCCAACATAATCCTCCAGCTAAGAAGCCCTTCTTCACCTCAAGCAAAGCTAGATCACCCAACACTATGAATGTACACCAGAATACCAACAACACTTCTCTATAAGATACAAAATTCCAGCCTCTGGATCTATGTGATGAGAGATCCATATATAGATGATTACAAAGAGGTGAGTCATTTTTTGGGATCTTTATTAGTGTCCTCTCTCTATTAGTTCCTTTGTCCACTTGGAGAATGATGATCTCCTACTCATCCCTGGTCGAAAATGGAGTGGCAAGTGTCAGAGGGGAAGCTTCTGGAAGATTCCATGATCTTCCACCTCGCATTTTTGTCCTTGCTATTTGTCCATTCCCTACCATCGCACCCTACAGAGGAGAAAATCAGTGTGCATCGCACCCTATACATTGGGAAGGTGATATGCATCACACCCTCTGCATTGAGCTTTTCGTATGGTCCAGTTTTGACCATTTATGAGCAGTTTTCAGTGGATAACTTCTGGGAGATGATGTAATCAGTTGACCTTGTTCCTTTAGGTAGTGAAGCAACAATTTTAGGGACTTAAGAGCCCTCAGTTTATGGACATTTGTGTTTGGGGTTTAAGTGCCCAAAAATGTCTATAACAGTATGTGATTGGATGCTCACACCATTCACCTTTGTCTACGGGCAGAGCCAAGGAAGTTTTTCTTGTCTAGCCACAGATAGAAATGATCCTACCTAACCGCAAGGACTTCCATATAGTAACCTCAAAACTCTCCCTTTCTCCATACCTGGGGGCATGCAACCCTTTTTATGCAAGAAAAAGATAACCAATTTCATTTTTTATCTTTGTAGTGTTTTTAGCTTTTTAGATTTTTAGTTCAACTTCTTAGGTTAGGTGAATGGTCTTATCCATGGTCTGATCCACCATTCACTTTTGTCAACGGCACACAAGCAAAGCAAAGGAAGTGTTTTTTCTAGATGAAAGACAAAACTATCCTACCTAACCTCAGTAGTTCCTTAGCTTTTAGTGTAGTTAGCTCTGTAGTTTGGTCATTTCTAGCTTGTATGAAAAGGCAATGAGCAAAGTTTCGCATGGTGCAAGCTCATTAAAAAATGAACCTACTAACAAGAGACATATTTAAACAATTGGCATGAGAAAAGTTTCGCATAGTGCAAGCTCTTTAAAAATTAACCTACTGACAAGAGATATCTTTAAACGACTACCACGAGCAATGTTTCCGCAAGGTTCAAGCTCATTAAAAAATAAACTCGCCACTGAGAACATGTTGGCACAAGGTTCAAGCTCATTGAAAAATAAACCCACCTTCAGTAAACAACCTTTTTTATTGCATTGCTATCATCCTTTTTAACCTTGGTTGTGTTCTTCCATCACCTCCATTTTTTGACCGATCACACACTTCCACTTGATTGTTTACCCTTTTGAGGAACACCTGCGACAAGTGATTCTGTTAGCACCCTCTTCACGCTGCCATGTTTTTAGAAGTTCCAAACTTACTTTGAACCAGTTGCTACCCAAAAACATCACTTGTTCCTCAAAAATGAGTTTCTTTTAAGCTCTTTTTAGACTCGTTAAACATGAAAAGATTGCTGATATATTGGCCTTTCCAGCGTTAATGTAAAGGAAAGCACCATCCCTCCTGTACATTTTAATATTTTGGGACCTGAGGGATTATCAAACAAAATATCGAGCGCTTGTCTATTTCGGCTCCCTAAAGCGATCGAAAAGTCATCCCTTTCGTATTATTTTATACTTTTTCAGACTTAAGGGATTATGCTACAAAAAAGGACTGCTGGAGTTTCCTTTTCATCCCTTTTCAAACTCTCTAAACATGAAAAGTACTGAGTTATCTTTGTCGTTAAACTCATTAAAACAATAGCGATAAACTTGTCCATCTAGACAAGAACGAGTTTCACTATCACTAGGCTCGCTAAAACATAGCGACAAGTTTGCCCGAAGGGAAAATTATAGAACAAGAATATGTTATCCTCATCAAGCTTGACAAAAATAAAGAGGTACCAGTCAGCAATGACTGGGGGAAAATGGAAGAAAACTTGAAGAACTTCATTGGTACCAGGTAGCTCTTGAACATGACACTTTCACTCCATCACCATGATTGAGTTGTGTTGGGTTATTCCGTTCACTGGTCATATCACCATTGATTCTCCACACCATCCATCTTTTGGGGTTAATGCTACCAATCCATTTCAGTGTCATCGATATGTTCAAGAGAATTCATTCAAAGAATTCACCACCCAGCTAATGCCTCATCCACTGCAATACCTTCACCCTCCATTTTTCATGACCGCCATTCTTGAACCTTGTATCATCGGATCATTTTCACCTCCAAAAAATCATTTGCTTCATTTTGTCTCGTAGATGTGGGATACATCAAGGCCCTCCTACGACACGTCACTTCTTGTCGACATCAGCTCATTATCCAAGAAGTTGACTTAGAAGAAACCCTTTCAGTACTTTGAAGCTTACATGCCTCAATGGCAAGTTTCTCACTTCCAGCAACAGGTTTACATCAATGGCCTTCGACCGAAAGATTTTGCATGGTATTCGACATTGACTCATATATTCACACCATGTGAATTGTACTGTAGTACCTTGAGAGTCATTATCATTATCGGTGATTCCTCTTGCGCCTGTTAACAGCTTACATCATTGGTTAGTAATCAGGCAATGTCTTTCCATGTTCGACTTCAGAACATCTGTTCACATGGATCGACTTGTACATCAGGTGAAGATTGAACGAGTTTGAAGACCCCGGATCTAGTTTCATCCATCTAGGCTACTGTATATTCAGGAAAATAAAGACATCAAATGTACACAGAAGCTGCACAGATGATCATCCAAGCTAAGGGATGATGACTCTACATATAAAGAATCACCAGTCTACATTCACAGACGCTTATCTGTTCCATGTACATCAAAATGAATTTATAAAAGTTGAGCATGAAAATTCCCACCTCAGCTAGATCATGAAAATAATATGATGATGATGTATTGTATTGTATCTTATTATAGGTCACCTTCTAGTTCGAATACCTCGGATCCTCATGATAAAGCATTTCACCCAACATCAGAAGATTTACGACCTCATGCTTTAGGGGCCAACTATTATAGACATATTTGGCCACTGCAACCCCAATCATATATGTCAATAAACCAAGGGCTCTTTAACCCCTAAAAGGGTTGTTTCATGCCCTAAAGGATCATGGTCAACTGATTACATCATTTCCTGGAAGTTCCACTTGAAAAACGACTCAGAACTAGCCAAACCTGGACCATACTAACTGCTCCATGGTTAAGGTGTGATGCATACTAGTCGCTACACTAGCTAGGTGTGATGTGTACTGAAAGAGCCTTCTGCGGGGTGCAATGAGTCAAAAGAGACAAATGACAAAGACAGTTTTCTAAGTTAATGCTCATGGAATCTTCTAGAAAGTTCTCCTATGTCACTTGCCTCTCTGAATTCGCCCCGAGATGAGTGAGAGATAAAAGAAATATCCATGTGGAACCAAGAAATATCAGTGGAATGAAAATAATAAAAAACCTAGATCTGACTCACCAACTTGCAACACATCTATATATGGATCCCTCATCTGAGAGATCTGGAGGCTGGAATTTTGTAATTTGTAAGGAAGTGTTGTTGGATTCTCTTTGAGAAGGAACATTGTATTGTTGGGTGATCTTTCTTTTCATGAGGTGAAAAGGGCTTTGATGCTGGGAGGATGATGCTAGATCAGATAGCTAGGTTGTAATCCTCTCTTCTACTATTAATAAATTTATTTGAGTTTTCCTCCATATAATTCTGTATTTGTGAATCTTGTTATTTGTAAATGAAATTGTATGGTCAATGTATTTCTAATTCTACATTGTTTATGGTATTATAGATCGAGATGCTTTGATGTTGTTTTGTTGCTTTTCCTTTACAGGTATTCTCTAAAGCGGGACAAGTAGGAAAGGAGTGGGGAGCTCTATCATGGGAGAGAGGAAACAAGCAAGGAGCCAAGTGAAAGGTTCAGGTTGGTGCTCTTTGCTTCTCTCTTATCTATCATACATAAAGGAAATCACAATTTCCTTCGATTGTTTCTTTCTAAGATAGCTACCTATCTTAGTGGGACTAGAAAATTGAAAAGACACTAGATTTCCCAGAAATAAGAGGGTCATGGAAACAAAGATATTCTAGGTTTTGGTCGAGATGGACCTCCGCACGGTGATCATCGAGCGTTTGGGGCTATCACCTACCCTGTTTGGGTAGTTGTAGACCTACACAGAGCTTAAAGCATATTTTCACAACGTATCCATTAACACAAGGCATGTTCCTAAGAAAGTATGGTACAAGTTTGCATACCTAGTCACTGGCATAGATGTATAGAGATTCATGGGAAAATGGCCAGGTGAGTGGTGGCAGCCATTAGATCTCGGTGCAAGAAAAAGCATGGCCGGGGAAAGTTCCTCCACCCATGCAACAACAGTGCATAAGAAAAAGGAAACTAGGTAGGTTGCTTATCGAGAAAAAGCAACACATAAAATGAAAGAGGTTAAGAAGGCAGCAACCCAAGAAAAATCAGCATAGAAAAGGAAGGAAGTTGCTGCTAAGGCAACTGCTGACAAGGAGCGCACTGCGAATGAGGCCACATTGGAGGTTGATGAGTCTTCTTCTCAACATACTATGGACAAGGAAGGGTCTAAGGAGGAAGGAGGCGGTGGCGAGGAGCAAAGAACTCCCTTTAAATTGTAGAAGCAGATGAGGGAGACCACTTATGGGCCCAAATAGAAACAAAAATATGATAAGCATGCACATGCAAATCCAATGATCCTCACTGAAGGGGGCTTGGATGAGATCAGAGACAAGGTCCATGACACAATGACAGAGTTGTCGAAAAATTTCAAACAACAATATCTGTAGACGCTGGGGAGCATGCAGAAGGATATGCACAAGTTGCTGATTGAAATTGGTCAACTTCAGGTGAGTGGGATTTAAGAGAGCCTACAATAAGTGAGCATGAATGTGATGGAAACTAATAGGACTCCAGAACTCAGAGTAATTTGATTACCAGAGGGATCACTGTGTGCAGAATTAGATGAAGCAAACACCTAGCTAGGATATCAAGGATGTGGGTGTCAACTTATTCGCGTTGTCTATTCAGACCCTCCACGCAGTTCATTAGGGGGTCTCAGACAAGCTCAAGATCAGGGGGTAGCACGCACTATAAATTATCAGTGAGGTAAAGATGAAGAATGAGAAGAGCTTTGCCAAAAAGCCTCACGTGTTGAACTAAAAGGAAGAACTAGCGACACAAAGCCAAATTTTGGAGGCAAAAATTACATAGGCATGTCAGACGCTGCGAGAACTTCACATTCCAGAAGATGCAGTAGCAGCAAAGAATATTCAGAAGTTGGCTCCCACAGTCAGAGAATTGAAGGATGAGGTCGGCTGAGTAACATTTGAGTTCCAAATGAAGATATCTGAGCTCTAATTGAAATTGCATCCAACCACTCCACCAGAGGTCTTAGAGTAGCATAGATCAACCATGAGGGAGAGCATGGCCACTTTGGATGCTGCAATCACAGGCTACACACTGATCTTTGAAAAATAAATGGAACTATGTATGACTTTGCAAGAGGACTGAAACCTGTAGAAAATTGGCATAGATATCTAGGAGACACATCAAAACTTTGATGAACTTAGGTCGACTACACGCAGTTTGGCGCCAGTCCAACAACTCACTTAATTGCAAGAAGGAAAATAGTTGCAATCACAAATTAAATAGCTAGAGATAAAAGAGGTTGTCTTAAAGGCCATAATACAACCATGGATAGAGGAAGAAAGCCAACTTATGTTGTCAATGCAAGAGTAGTTGAAGACACTACAGAAGACACAAAGGATGATGTACCTTGCAATGGAAGGCATGACTGTAGAAAAGCTGGTAGAGGAAGTGAAGTAGGCCGCAATGCAAGGTAATGCTATCATACACATGTAGAAGGTGGAGTTCAGCTGAGTGACCCAAGGACAAGTCACCCAATTTGTATTGGGGACCTATTGGGAAGGGGTCCCTATGGTCAATTGAGTCAATTTTGAGTAAATTTTATAGTTTCTTTGGGTAATGAATGTAAAGTCTCCACAAAATGTGGAACCATAGCACAAAGCTAGTACAAGTCAATCGGGATTTAGTCCCTTAGTTGGGTAGGTGATAGAGTTGTTTTGAGACACACCCATGGGCCATGGTCTGCATACTAATGTATTGTAAAGAAAATGTTATGTAAAGTTGAGTCATAGCGAGTCTTAGAGATTAAATTTTGTTCAATAATCATTGTAAGGTCAAGGTGCTAAGGCAGGAAAGGTTTGTTTCTTGTACTTATGTGAAAGGGGAAGGCTCCTACTGCTGAGTGTGTAGAGAGATTGGTAAATCTGTAGACTGTGTGCAGGCCCCTGCAGCTAAGTGCACAGGGATAAGAAGTCTATAGTTGAACGTTTATACTTAGTAAATATTGTTTGATATGATTCTGATGCATCTATGCCTTTTTATTTACTTTTGCTAAAGTATATGCATCTTCTCCCCGTGATATGTTTTGTGTGAATTATTCTTATTTACTGTGTGAAACTGGCAGGTCTGTAACATTTATGCATGATAAGTACAATTAGGTACCTTCGCGAAGAGCGGGAAGTCATTTAGATAAATTTATAGTAGTTTTATGTCAGAGGGATTAAAGCTACGTGAAGGTAGATCAAAGCCTTAAGAGACCATCACACAGGCCTCTTGATGTAGAAACCTGGTTCTAGCATCCCCAGTACTGCTTTGGGTGAGACTGCAGCATGCGCTATTCAGGTTGTTGCTAAAAGGGCCAACAGTTAGGGTTTTGGTGGTTGTTGCAGTTAAAGATGAACCTGGGGAAAATCTGGATGACAGATGTCACCACTCAGGAAGTGCCACGTGGAGTGATGACATCATATCAGAGGCCGGGATACCAGAGGTTGATAAATGCAGCACTTTATAATAGTTGGAAATCGAAAAAGTGTCAATAAGGGGATTTCGATATTAGTGTTGGCACATGGTCGAGAACAAACTATAGAATGAAGGGTGCTAATGTTTTAACGAAGGGAAAATAGCCCCAGGGCAGGAAGAAAATTCCCCAGTGCCCTAAGGCTAATCCTTGGTCACCACACCCTATCCCATGGAAGAAATTAGAAAGGGGCTAAACAAAAGGGTCCAAGGACATCGAAACTCATTGCTTTCGTAATGTGTTTTAAGAATAAATTTATGCTAAGGAAAATCTTTGATATGGCACTATGGTAATATTTCAGAACATAGTGGGCTCTCATACTATGACACATGGTTCGACAGCTACAAAATTGAATGTGGAAACATGGAGTAGGTCTCAGGAGTAATGGTGACTGTCAAAGAATTGTTAGGTTTGTCTCGATGTCAAAGAAAGCTATCTCTAATATCCTGTGTATGTATTAAAGATATAAATGAAAAATAGAGAAGTAACGTTGATCTGATATTCACCCTATGAGTGACATCAGTTAAAGATTTATTGTTTAAAGGTATTACAGACTCAAGTGTTGGTGTGTGTTCTGTGTTATTTAAGCAACGGATCGATCATATTTCCAATACATAGACAATAAAATGGAAAGACAACAAAGAAATACATAAGAAAACTAAAGACACAAGAATTTTAATAAGGGTTTCACCCTATTGTCCAGGGCTACATCTTCGGTCTAGCTTCAGTGGTGGCCTTCTTTTATTGTGCCTTTAAGCAAAGAATTACAATGTAAGGACTCAATGTGAGTTCTCCTTAAGTAGGTTTGCTTGGTAGGGTGGTTCTTGGATTCCCCAAGCCATTGAAGTACAAAGACTCTTCTTCTTCCTACCAGCTCTGTGACCTTTTGGCCTACAATGGCTAGAGCCTATTGACATGCTCAGCCCGGAAAGATTCCTTTATGGGATGGCTTGAATCTCTCAAGCTCTCTGGTGCTCGATGCTACCACTGCTCAGCTCTGTTACCGAGAATAGCGTCCACCCGGATGCTGCTATTCCCACTAAGATGGGTGGCTATCTTAGAAACAAACAAGTAAAGTATACTATTGTTTGCTTTTATGAAAATATACAAGAGGAGAGCCAAGAAGACCAACCTTAGTCTTGTGCTCGATTCCCTCTCCTTCTTGATAGAGCTTCACCACTTCTTCTTCGTCTGCCCAGCTTCAAAAGGAACCTATCGAATCACAGCAACATACTACTATCGAAGAAACAAAGATTTATATTCATAAATAACACAGGACCAGAAGTGTGTTAACCATATAAATGCATATATAAACAAGTACACAAGAATATGGAAGAAAACAAGAATAGCTTTATTAAGATGAAAAGTAGCAAGAGGATTACTGATCTGAAAATGGATTGTACTTGTTTAAGGGTGCAAGGTATGCATTTCCAATAATTACAAATGTGAGATATACACTTCAAGTGACCTCTTAAAAGGTGAAAAATTCCTATTTCTTATACAGAGATAGACTGTACGGGCATTCACCGGACATGTCACCTCTAAAGAGAGGATGAGTTCCAGAGGCTACCTGGCCCTCTATAGGCTCTGCCTAAAGAAATAACAAAGTAAACACTTAGAAGTCTTTGACAACACATACTTGAAGTTTGATGTCTTGCGGAAAAAGACAAATAACTTTCTGCAGCTGAATAGGTGATTATGTGTGTATGCAAGTTATGTATATTTTGTTGTTTAACACTTTATATCAGTTTTGTTTAGCATATCATTTTCAAAAAATAAAGACATCAAAATGATAAAGTAGTTCACCCCTTCTGGGCTACATCTGCTGGACCAAGCCTCTCCAGCTAGGCTTGTCCTCTTGTATTAAAAATACTACAAAGGCTAATACAAGAATATGAATGTCTTGAAAGATAGATCTGATTATAAATATAGAATCAGAAGATAGGAATTAGCTAAACATGCTCTTTCCCAAGCACTAAACAGTGAAATTGTCCCTGATACAGTACTTTCCCCAATTGGCCCTAGTGGCCCTTTAAACTTACATGGAGAATTTCGAGATGAAGATGACCTCAATTGGTTCTGAAACCTCTGCCATTAGACTCAGAAGGTCGAAAATAGCATACATAAGCTTTTGAATCACCAAAAATGGATTAACACAGCCCCCAAACAGCTCAAGCACTGAAATGGCCCTAGTGGCCCTGAAGCTAAACAATGAAAGAATGCCTCAACAGGTAAAACAAGTTGTAGAAATGGATTTGGAATGTTGAAAACCTTCAGGAATGACCTTCGTTCCACATTCAATAGCTGCACAATTCCCAATGCAGCTCCCAAACTGATTTGGCCCTGGTGGCTCCAGGAACTTCCACGAAGCTAAAACACCTACAAACGACCTCAGATGGCTATGAAACTGTTGTGCCCTACAACAACCCCCCATTTCATATCATTATTATCCCAAAACTATAATATGAAATGGGTCCCTTTTAATTTTGATTTTAATTGGTATCAACTTAGTTTTATTCAAAAAGGTCCGAAAAAATAAAATAAAGCATTACCAAAAAACCTTTTCGAATAAACCAATCAAAATCCTTACACATAAATGATTAATCTTTTGTCATTGCGATAAATCGATCGCAAGATTGCATATCGCAATGACAAAGGGAACACAACTTAAGGACCCATTGGTTTTCTCCGATGCAAAATCGCAATCAGATATCGGTGATAATGAACTAACGCAATAAAACTCCCTTTTTCTCCGATGTGATGCGATATCGCTATTGGATATCGGCGATAATGAACTAGTGCAATAAAGCTCCCTTTTGCTCCGATGCGATGCGATATCGCTATCGGCAATCGGCAATCGACTATGCATGCTTTTAAACTGCCCCACTCGCTACTCCCAACGCGATGCGATATCGCTATCGGAAATCGGGGATTCCAAATGGAACCAATATAACGATTTATGATTTCCCCCGATGCCCGATTGCGATAAAGCCAAAAAGCGCAGATTTCAAAGGAAATCTTAAAGCGGGTTTAATACGATTTATTTGTATTTAAGGCCTTATCTTCCGAAGATCCATTCATCCACGCTTAACCGCCAAAACACCCAAGGCACGCTTCAAATAAATCATTCGGCCATTAATCGAATTGACGGGTATTGATAGGAATGACAGGTCTTAACGGCCATTTATGAAACAGTAAGCCTGAGATCGTTTTACAGATTTTATCCAAGGCCACCTTAAGTTAATCGTTCGCCATGCATTCATCGATATATATCTCAGTCATATTCGATTTACGCTATCATTTTCTGTATTACGTCCATTATCATCTCTATGCAAAGTTCTTCCGAAGTAACAGATTTAAGCAAAATGGGGAAGAAGTCCAAGAAAACCACAATGGCTTCCGCTTCGCCGGCCACAGGGCAACTTGTCGTTGATCCAAGCACTAAAAAGAAAGGGCTAATATCGGACACTACATGCCTAGGACTTGTCAGAACTACTTGGCAAGGCACCTATAATCTGATCGAAGCCGAAGAGCCAAGGGTGACAGCAATCCAAGTCTCAGCTGACAGCACTAGCAAATCCGAGGCTACTTTAAGCGATTTAGCCAACTCTTTTCTTCATCGAATAGCGGCTCGGGAGCAAATCCTCCCATATATAGATGTGGTTAGATGGGCGATTCAGGAAATCCCGATTACCAACAGAACTTTCAGCACCACAGATGGGAGAATTTTCAGTTCCTTTCGAGCCAAGGATTTAAGGCAAATGTATCATTTACCGGTGGCAGAGAAGAAATATAACACGGCATTTCTGGAGAAATTCTGAGCTGAGAATGAGACTGAATCCGAACCCATTCGGGGTTAGAGACAAAATTTAGCAAAGCACAAGCACGAATCTTTGGGTAAGTACTCGGTCGATTCTCTATGCTCTCCTTATTGCTATGATGGGATAATGATGTGCAGGTTGTGGGGATTACATGATTCCGCCAATTTTACCATAGAAATGGTCCCCTTGATGGAGGCGGCATGTAGTGGTGAAATAATGGATTGGGCAGATATACTTTCCGATAAGTTAGCATTCACAATTCTTGAGTTTAGATTCAACTCCCGCGTCACAGAAAGGTTCATTCCCCCATTTTACTACAGTGCATATATATTAGATGTCCTATGTTTTAATTCTGAATTTCCTGTGCTTGGATGGAGGTGGGCGTCGCAATACCCCGTACCCATTCACATATACCATCAAAAGTTGTGGAATACCAACTACAAACACCATTTGTATCAAATCTGCAACGGCTTCATGTTGCCCATTCATTATTCTATTTTCAATAAGCCTGCCCCTAAGATTTCCTACCAAGCAGGGATTGATTTAACATCCATAGGAAGTTGGTTCAGGGAGGAAAATTTCACTTATATCAGAGTTTTTGGCAGTCAAGCCAAGCCCCATGTTCTTCCTCTATACATCCCTGATAAACTACTGGCCAGAGAAATAGCCTATCAGATCATCTCCGATGGGGTTACACAAACTCTAAAGAAAGCTAAGAAGCACGTCTGGCCCTCTTTTCCTTTGAGAATTGGTATCTACACTCTGCATTATTTCAAACATGCAGAGAAATAAGCTGAGAAAATAAAATCATTAACCCTGGCATCTCTACCAAGCAGGCGATTTGATCCAAACAAAGTCGCCTATAATGCACTCGAACAGGCCAAATTGACCAAGTTCGAGCATAAAGAAGACAAATTTGAGGACTTGTTCGCATCGGTCGAGTCAATGTATCAAGTTAAATCGCTCGCCATAATTGAATACAATGATGAGGGACTAGTTGAATTCAACAAACTTAGAGAGCAGAGGTTGCAAACTCTGCCTCTAGATCTGTTAGCGATGACTCCAACAACAAAATCAAGCGAGCCTGAGCAGCGACTTGATAAAGAACCTCCTGTTACATCAAAGCAATAGGAGGAAGTGCATGAGCAAAGAGCAAGAACAGAGCAGTTTAAATATAAATGAAGATACACAGATTGATCCGAAATTGCTCCAGGAATGGCAGCAATTTAATTCGATTATCGGCAATCTGGAATGCTCTAAAGATGGCGAGACTTCAAAAGAGGTCAATACACAAGAGGCGACTTCAAAGCAGGTTTCAGGTGAAACCAACGACCCACCCAAATCAAAAGAAGTGGTAATAATCCCAAAGGATCCTTCCGGTGAAGTTATTTTGCAGATTGAAGAGATTCCTCCCTTGGATGTCTTCTATAGCCCAAGGCATAAAGCTGTAGTGAAACGACAGAGGAAGAGGAGAAGGACTGATCAACCTTCTTTATTCCCAGAACAAACAGTAATGGGAAATGTGCTATGGAAAGAGGAATTCGACCCCTCTGATGATTTGACAAAGCTATCGCAATATGCTGGAGCTTATTTGGCGGTGACAATAGACAAAGCATCGGAGGTGAGCAGTTTATTGAAGACAAAAGATCAGGATATCTTTTCGCTACAAGCACAATTATCGGAAGCGCAGCAAAAGGCAGAGCAAGCAGAACAACAATTGCTAGTACATCAACAAATAAACAATCAGTTGACTAAACAATTGCAGGAATAAAAACAGAGGATTGACGACAGTGCAGTCCAAAAGCAAAAGGAGCTATCGGAGGCATTGGCGCAACTAAAAGCATCAAATGAGAAAATGCTGAAATCCAAAGATGAGTAGATTGCTCAATTATCAGCTCAACTTGAGCAAACAAAGAAGCTCCCACAGATAGATGAGTTCAAAGCAGAGGAATTTCAATTAAACAAGGGATTGATAAATCAGATGAAGCTTTTGTGTCAGCAAATCACCCAGGCAGAACCATTATGCGATTTAGCGGCATCCATAAGTGAAAAAGTAGAAAAGGCAAGGACAGATTTGGATCAAGCCGAAGAAACATTGACAAATTTTCTGGAATGGCAAGATACCGATTAGGGACAGGCAGCTAACCTACCAATGCTTCTAGAATCGCACAAAGAAATATTATTTACAGAATGGAAATCTCAGTTAATGAAGGCAGAAAGAGCGATTTCAAGATGCAAGACAACCACTAGTAATTTGGTTGAGTTGGTTAATAATACTCTTTACTTGTCTAACATGATTTCTC
>APFE030389592.1:4978-30850 GCA_000404065.3 Pinus taeda
ATTTTGACCATGGTGAATCGTAATGAAATTTATAGACTATTGTAATATGGGGAATTTCTTTTATTTTCTGACTATGATAGTGCTTCATTTATAACATAGTAAATAAATTTTTTTAAAGCCTAGTTCAGCTTGAAAGCTTCCTAAGAGGTATTCAGGTTTATTCCAACCAGGTAATAACGAAAAACATTGTTTATTCAACTTTGGTCATGAAATTTATGGAAGCCAAATATAATAAAATTATAAAAATGAAATTAACATTTACTAAATATTCATTAACTAATATTAACACTCTTTATAAATTATAAAAAAGAAATTAACTTTTACCATATAATCACCAACTATGGTTACACTCTTTATATATTATAAAAGTAAAATTAATTACTAAATATTTATTAACTAACTCTTACAACATATTAGTAAGCGGTCAATATTTCCCAAATCAATCTTGTCATGTGTTTCTTCCTTTACTTTTCTAAAGAATTAAACACTCACACTAAACATATACTTTGAGATATTAAAAAAATAAAAAACAACCAACCCTCTTCCACAAAAAATTCACATAATACCCTTATGGGCAAATTATTTGTTAAACCATATTCCAAGTTGGTTTTTCTAATAAATTAAACACTCACACTAAACAAATAATTGACCTATTAAAAAAAACAAAACAACCAACCCTCTTCCACAGAAAATTCACATAATACCCTCATGGGCCAATTATTTGTTAGACCATATTCCAAGTTGGTTCTGGCCGCCTCCTGTAATGGTGAAAATTTGACAGGTTTTTGGATCGTAATTGATATGATATATCTCTAACAGAGTCGCTCTATTTGCGTCGTTCTTCTGCATCAAAAACATTTGGATCATCCTCATATATAGCTCCCAACAATTTTCCATTTACAAGGTCGTAGGCCTTTATACACCTAGGTCCTGTAAAATTGTCAAAACCAAATAAATTGTAAGCTTACCGTTTCTGATCAATTCATTTCCCAGTTAAGAGCATTACATTATTAATTTGAAGTAGTGAAATTTTATTTTTTAGTTATTAAATATAAAGTTAATAACGGATAATAGTAATTTTCATCTTATTTTATGAATTTATTTTTATGGTTTATTTAATATTATTATTATTAGATTTAAGGTTTTTTTGTGATTTATAATGTAGGGATGAGTTTTTAAGATTAATTACATAATTAAGATTGGGTTAATATCTAAAACCAATTAATATGGTTCATGGTCAAAATAATGTTAAAAAAGTGGACCATATTAATTGGTTAAAAATATCTATCAAATCTTAACTATGTGATTAATAAAAAAACACTTGTATCAATCATTATTATTAATCAGATTCCAAAACAATTCAAAGATTTTCTGTTTCTTATTACTCTAATTGATATAATTATTTATACTAAATAATAATCAGATAAATTAAATACCTAATTAAAAAATGAATGCATTATTACCTCCATTCCTTTCACGATCAGGATGATCCAATTTTCTCATGTCTTCGCAAGCCAGAATTAAAAGGTTTTGCGATAAACAGGGAATTGCACAGCGTACTCTCTCAGCAATCTTGAATAGAGACATGCCATGAAAAGTTATTATCTCGTATGTTTGGTGAAGGGTGCGTACTACAACTTGTCTATTCTTGGGCACAACTATAGGCTTGTGCAACGCCATAACATTTGTTTGCCTAACCTGGGGATTGGAGGGGTAACTAATGTCTACACTAACCATTTTAAGATCTTCCTGATATAATAATATTTCTTTGTCACTGCAAATAGTAACAAAATCTGGTATGGGAATACTATGAATGGGTGATGCTGTCACGTTGTTAATAAAGTGGCCATCCTCTTTGGAAAATAATATCAGACGTATTTTATTAGGAATCTCTCGATGGTACAACGCAATCGTAGAGTTCTCTGACCTGCAGGAATCAACCCTAAACTTAACAAGTGAGGAAAAGTAAACTTAACAATGAGGAGTGAAGCTTAAACTTAAATTATGAATCAATGGATGTGGAAACCTGTGAAATCCGTGGACCATTGCCCCTTCAAATTCGCATTGTATTGTATAGAGAATGTTGTAATTTTTCAATTCAAAGACCTTAAATTGCCTGACAAGCAAAAGAAGCACAGTTATAATGGATTCTACAGTTCCAGTTTTAAGTATAGAGATATGGAAGCTATGCAAATATATAGAGTTCTCCTCTTACCTTTGGGCCTGTTTATAGAAAATACCCTTGCAGTTGGGAATGTCAAAGTCAAAATCTGATTTCCCCAGATCTGCTTGTGAATGGCCTGTTAACTGCACGAGTTCCTGTTGATAGAATGATCTGAAATACATCATTGAAAGTGAACAAAAGTTAAATAATCAATCGAAATTAAGAGTTGACCTAATCAGATTGCAGAACAAAATATTTCTAAAATCTAATAGACAGAATTGGAAGAGTGAAAACGATGGTTTAACCTAGATTTTGTTAATGAATTCTAAAACGTGCACTCTATGTTTTTCACAATGGTTGTGTTTTTCACTGCCATTGCTACTTGACACTGAAAATTTTCGCACTAAAATAAATTTAAATAAATGTGAACAACGTTTAAATAAATTTAACACTGAAAATTTTCGCACTAAAATTTAAAGTTACTTACTCAATTGGAACGGTTTCCAATAATTCTTCTCGGCCTGCAGCAGCTGCTTTGTTAACCATTACCAAGGAATCGTCGTGCTCATTGTAGCAGAAGCTAAAGGAAAATATTCCTTCTCTCATATTCAACCTGTTTATAACTCTGTTCGTTTCTGTGGAGAACAACAATCGTACAAGATTAAATCAAAGTTTTAAAGGGTTTTTGATATTTCTGGAAACTCCACATTCGATGTTAGATTTAAAAAAATTTACCTCGATCAAATATAAGCACAGAATTTGCGTTGTCAGATTTCATAAACAGATTGCGATCGCTGATACAAACTTTCGTGATGTGAGTATCAAATTGCTGCAGTTTCATATAATACAAATAGTTAAGTAGGACAATAACATATATCTGATAAAACTAGATGAACTATATATGTATAGTAGATATGGCCAAACCTGTACGTGAAAGTCACGAAATAAGTTCATCTGTTTGCATTTATTCGAAACTGTAGGGTTTGCGCTGATTTCTCTCAGATGTAGTTTTTTCCAGCAGTGGTTGGATTTTTCGATCATTGTGGGACGATGTGGAACAACCGTGGCCTGCGGTGGTGGTATGTTTGCGCTTTCCAAATTGATACAAAGTTGAGTAATGAAATCGTGCGACTGAGGGCGCCTGATTTCGTCCTCGTCTTCTTCGCTTTGTATTACTATATCATACCTTGCCCTTTTATTCCTATGTCCTGAATCCATCTGGTTCTGGTTTCAGAGACAATTTACACGATCTTGTTTCGGAAACAATTTCAGTTACACTAGCAATGAAAGATTGTTTGGTTGGGTTCTTTTACCCATCCTTTTCCAATTTATAAGATGAAAAGGTTAGAAATTTTATTTTTTTAAATTATTTTTTAATTAAGTTTCCATTATTTTTAGGTTTAATTTTTGAATTTTTTAAAATAAAATATTTATAAAATATTTTGATTTTGAAATTAGCTATGGTTTATGGGTATATGGTATTGTCACAAGTCATGATATTGATCTATAGTATTATAACAAACCTTATTTACTAGTTAATAATATCTATGTTAAAAATTGAACGCCTAAAAATCTTTTTATATTAAATTTATTGTGATATACATATTATGAATTTGGTTGGCCAAAAAATTTTGTATTAAATTTATTGTAATATCTATATTATGAATTTGGTTGGCCAAAAAATTTTGTGATGTGATTTCTACAAAAAGACGACATTTAGTAACTTTATTACCAATTGAGTCCACACTCAAATAAAATATTTATAAAATATTTTGATTTTGAAATAAGTTATGGTTTTGGGGCATTGGTATTGATAAGTCTTGGTCCCATGACATTATAACAAATATTATTTACAATTGAATAATATTTTTATATTAAGTCTATTGTGATATCTATATTATGATTTTTGGGTAGGTCAAAAAATTTTGAGATGTGATTTCTACCAAAAGACTTTTGTTGGTAATTTTATTATTGATTAAGGCCATGCTGAATTAATTTTTTTATAAAATATCTTGATTTTGAAATAAGTTATGGTTTTGGGGCATGTGGTATTCTTAAGTCTTGGTATTGACCCATTACATTATAACAAATATTATTTACAATCTAGTAATCTTCTTATATTAAGTTTATTGTGATATCTATATTATGATTTTTCATGTCGACCAAAAAATTGTGCTATGTAGAAATCTACATGAAGATTTTTTAGTAATTTTATTATCAATTGAGGCCACACTCAAATAAAATATTTATAAAATATTTTGATTTTGAAATAAGTTATGGTTTCGGGGCATGTGGTATTGATAAGTCTTGGTATTGACCCATGACATTATAACAAATATTATTTACAATTTAATAATTTCCATGATAAAGTAAAGGTAAATATTGTCAATTATAAAACTTAATTAGGCTGAAAATGAGAATGTTTTTTGGATTAATCACATCATTAAAATTTGGTCCACGTTTAGAACTAACTAATGTGGTTCAATGTTAAATTATAACACAACTAATGTCGTTCAATGTTGAATTGATAACCCTTAAAAGATATTATAGATTATTACCTAGCTTTAAAAAAATATTACCACATATTATGGATTACCTAATACCTTGAGTTTATAAACAATAAATTGCATTGTATTAAAATTATCTACATATGGTAATATTTCTTAGTATTTAGATTGTGTAAACAATAAACAATAAATTGTATTGTATTAAAATTATCTAAATATTGTAATATTTTAACCTAATAAAAAATATAATATATTTAAATAATATAGAAATGTTATTTAATTTAAATGGTTATTATCTAATACCATGGGTTATTTAATACCATGACCCTATAAATAGTGAAACATAAATATAATCCTTGATTTACTAAGTTCCAAGAAGGATAAAATAGAGTGGAAAGCCATTTGATCCCTATTTCTAACTAATCAATATAGTTCAACTTCAAAAAAGTCAAAACAACAGGTATTTTTGTAACCATATAATATATTAATAAAAAAGAGAAACTAAAAACTAAAATATTAATGCAAATTATTTAAATGAGGTTAATAATAGGTTTATGGTTAATAATAAAACTAATTTATCAATAGATAAATATAAAATAGGCAAAAGAGAAAATAATAATAATAAAGATAGGAGCAATATTTAAATGAGACTTTTTGGAGTTTCCAATATATTTGAACCTGAAGTTACATTTGAACCTGAAGTTATATTTGAACCTGAAGTTACATTTGAACCTGAAGTTGTTCAAGAACCTCTCTCTGAAACTATTGTTCTTTTACCCGAATATCTGGACTTCGAATTTGAACATTCAGAAGTTGTTAATTTACTGGAAGAAGATCAACCAATTACCCCTCAGACATTAGTAACTACTAAAACTTCCACTTTGTGAACACCAGAAGTCTTTTATAGACCAGACGGTGAAGTTCTTCCACCTGGTTTAATTGTTGTCGATGAAGAATTGGAAGAAAATTCTACACCTAGAACCCCATTCCACTTTGGAACTAGGCTTTATATTTACCCTCATACTCCTCATTTTACTGCTCCTTTTGGTCCTACTTCTTTTCAAGTACTCGTTGATTCTTAAGGACAATTTTTGGGTCACTCAACTATGGCTGAACAACCGTCGACATCCTAGATTGTATCATCTGATGTAGTTGTGGAAGAATCTTCTATTGCAACCTCTTCAATGTTTTCTACTACACCTGAGTCATACCTATATGGTGAATCATCCATCCTGGTTGGTTACCAATATTTATCTGGAACCCACTCAAGGGTTGCTTCTACACCATGGTTTTCACCCATGCCCTCAACCAGAATTCTACCTGGTTCTTCTTTAACAGGAACTCAACAGTTTGATCCTGCATATCAATATTGGATTTTTGTCATATGGAGAGCAATATGCTTATTCACCTTACCCTCCTTATCATGGATGACCATAAAATGGTAGTATCCCACAGTATTCGGGTCAGCCTAGAATCTGAGTTTGTCAATGGAAATCAACAATGCCAGTTCAACGAAGGCTTGTGTCTCCAACACAACTAATGAAAATTGTGTCAGCTATTCCTATTACACCTATTGTTACCACAGTACTGCAGTCACAAGTTCAAATTGTTGTATCTCAATTGGTACAAATTGGTCCTTCTACCTTGCAACCACAAGTTTCGGGTCAAGAAGTTCAAGTTTCTCAAGCTACTATACAACAATCACTTGTGTCCGGGGTCCAACAACATCAGGTCACTATACCTTTATCCGGAGTGACTCAGGCTTACACTAGTATAGTGTATTCACAACTTGGCCAACCTTTCATTGTTGGGCAACAACAACCATTAAATCAACAACAATAGTTGATTCAACAACCGTGGTAGTTGCAATATCAAAAACCTCAATTCCAATAATTCGAACCCTAATTTGGACCTGCCCAACATGCTCAACCTAGGTTTGGACAATATCAAGCTTAGCAAGGTCCTGGTCAACAAGGCTTTGCAAGTTATGGGCAATCGCAAATTCAACATGGTTACCAACAACCACCTTATGCCAGATTTGTTCAACAACAGCCTTATCGAGGTTACCAAATGCAGATGCCCTATGCTGGTATGAAAAGACCTATTACTCAGGGAATTCCATCATATCTTAGGTATGCTCAACTTGACTTGAATCAAAAGTTTCGATTTGTAGCAACTCTAGAATTACCATATTTAAATTAGCTCATTAATGATCCAATCATATATGCACCTCTGTGGCTGGTGATTCCGCATAAGTTACCTTCTGGCATTCCAAAATTCAATAGAAATCCTGGAGAAGACCCATAAAATCATGTAATGACCTTTCATTTGTGGTTTTCATCAAACTCCTTAAATGATGACTCGGTTAGACTCCGTCTTTTCTAAAGAATGCTTATTGGTCCAGCTGCGAAGTGGTACATTGAGTTACCACGAGATTATTTCGACAAATTTACGACTTTAGCCACCAAATTTTTGACCCACTTCCAGTTACCTATCAGATACAAGACTACTCCTAACCAACTTTAAACAGACTACTAGTACTCGTATATCAGATCATATTCATGAGTGGAGACATCGTCATTAAATGGTTAAGACATATGTTCTTGATCAAGTTTTGGTTGAGTGGTTCATCAAGTCTTTGTTGCCATCAATCACCAAGGATGTGGCGAAAGGTGGAGTTTTCATAGAAGAGAAAGTAATTTCTCATGCCTAATATTTGGATTTGATCTACACACACAATCTAGCACGCTATACGACAAAATTCCCAATGCACCCCAACCAAATTTCACTGTTCCTCCTCCTCCACAATTGAGTAAGGATTCTCATGATAGTGATGGTGTAATTGGTTCTTCAAGCATGCAAATGGAAGGAAGACCATCTGGTCAAACTATTTCCCTTACCAATCAAACTACCAATGCATCAGAAAATAGTCTTACTTCGAAATTCAATGTCATGTCATCTGATAAAGGAAAAAATCAAAAGAAACCAGGAGGTAACAAGAAGGGGAAGAACAAGAAGAAACAAGATAATTCCCCTCAAGAGAAATCATTTGATTTCTCTACTTCGGCAAGGAAACCTCGTTATCCATGTGTTATTTGTAATGACAAGCATTTTACAAGAGATTGTGCACACCGCTTAGAAGTCTCCAAGCTTTTAAAGACTTCTAACACATTTGCACTGTTGACTGATCTGTTTCCAAACCTGGAGACACATTTGGTTGTGAGAGACCATGCTTCCACATCCCAAGTACTTATGTTATCCATGACAAATCCATAAAACAAAGTTTTGGTGTAAACAAGAAATAAAGAGTATGGAAATCCACCATCATCATCGAATAATTAGGCCACTGATTAATGTAAACCTTTGACTTCGACTTCATTTGAAAATATTCCATTGCCTATTTTGCCATAATTGACAATAAAACCACCAAAGTGAGTTGTGCATAAATCGACATTTAACCCTCGAGCTTGAGCAGCTCAGAACTATAACATAGTGGAAGATCTTGCTCAATCACCTTTTGCTATGTCGACACTTGAGGTGTTACAAAACCCTCCCACCCACAAGCAGGCTTTACTATCAACAATTGGTGGAAAAGACCCTGTGGATTCCAATCTTGTGGTTTTTAACCATGCAGGATATAAACCATAGTTACTAGTGTAATTAGCTTTCCTAGTTCATGTAAAAGCTCTCAATAAGAATGTTCATCAGACTATTATTGACGAGGGGGAATCTACCTGCATTATGCCAATGAGCTGTTGGAAGACACTTGGTTCACCATCGTTGTGATGATCACCAACCACGTTAAAATCTTTTGACGAACGAACATATTATACTCCTTGTGGGATTTTGAGTAACCTGAAAATCAAACTAGGGGGAAAAACAGTTACTATTGAAGTTGAGGTAGTTGATGGACCCCTCGACTACAACATTTTACTAGGAAGGCAATGGTTATATTCTATGGCTGCTGTGGTTTCCATGTACTTTCGTACTATTGCATTCCCTCATAAGGGTGGAATCACAGTTATCGATCAGCTTGCCTTCTTTGCTTCTAGTGCCCAGGCTACAGGAAGCATTATGTTGGTACATAGACCCTTGTTGTCACTTCAAAGTGTTGGTGTAGGTCTCTTTAAAGATCCTTCCTTAATGGGTATTTTTATGCTACCTTCACCATCTGATTTGGCGGAAGTGGCAAGAGTGGAGACTTGCAACATGATTTCCTCCACCTCATCTGATTTAAGGAGGATTACCAATGATTCTGAAGTTCATAGTAATACTGAGGTTATGTTGCTAAGCCCCATTGAGCTAGCATAGCAATAAATTATTTTTTCTTGTGCGGCAAACCCAAATCCACTTTCACCAATTGTATGGGTAGACCGTTTGTTAGAATATGGTACTTCTTCGGACCCTTTTCATGTAGACATTATACTAATGAAGGAATCGTCCAATCAATGATGACATGAGAAGAAGCTTGTGAGGATTGTCATCATCTTTCCCATCTTCCAGATGACATCAAAGAATATTCAGATGAACTAAGCCACCTTTCAGTTGTTGATTTCCTATCAAATCCAGTTTTTGTAGACACAATAGATTCCGAGCAAAACCTATCAAATATTGAAGAAACGATTTCTATTAATATTTAGACCAAGCCTAATTATGTAGAAAACATTCATGTCGGAAAATCTTGTTCTTCATGGGAACTTGATAATTACCATACTCTCTTTCGTGAATTTCGAGATATATTTGAATGGTGATATGAGGAGATGTTAGGGGTTCATTCTAGTATTGTTGAACAAGAAATCAAAATATACCTTGATGTCAAACCAGTATGACAACGGTTTCAACCTATTCATCCAAAGAAATCTACTTCCATCAAAGAAGAATTTGAAAAGCTTTTGCATGCTGGTTTCATTTACCCCATGCCTTTTAGTGACTGGGTTTCCAACATTGTTCCTGTCATGAAGAAACAAGGGACAATTCCAATGTGCATTGATTATAGGGATGTAAATCAGGTATGTCCAAAGGAAAATTATCCTACTTCTTTTATCGACCAGATTATTGATGAATTTGCCAGATGTGAAATATTCTCATTTATGGATGGTTTTTCCGGCTACAATCAAATCAATATCTGCCGATATGACCAATCAAAAACCACTTTTATTTGTCCATGGGGCACATTCGTGTATAGGAAACTCCCATTCGGTTTGAAAAATGCAGGGTCTACATTTCAGAGGGCAATGAATTATGCCTTCCATGACATCAAGCACATTTATCAACCTTACCTTAACGATTTACCTACTCATTCATGAAAGCAGACTCATCACCCGCAACATTTGAGAGCAATATTTTTACGGTTCCGACACTACAAGATATGACTCAATCCACACAAATGTGTGTTTTGTGTTGGTTCTAGCCAATTTCTTGGATTTGTAGTGTCTAAAGATGGAATTCGACTCGATCCATTAAAGCTTAAGGAAATCCTTGACTTGCTTGCACCTTCAAATCTTTTACAGTTACAAAGACTCCAAGGGAAGGCTAAATTTATGAGGAGGTTCATTCCTAATTACACTGAGATGGATAAAGGTTTTACACGTCTTTTTAAAAAGGGGATACCCTTCCATTAGGATCAGGTTGCACAAGCTTCCTTTCATGCTCTTAAAGATACCTTTATTAGAGCATCACTATTGTATTCTCCAAATTATCAAAACGACTATTACATGTATCTTGTCACTGCAGATACAACCATTAGCACGATTTTAGTCCTAGAGGAAAATGGGATTGAAAATCCGATTATTTATTTGAGTCGTAATCTCAATGATACAAAAAGTAAGTACTCCTATGTCAAGAAACTAGCTTTGGTAGCTGTGTAAGCTATTAGGAGATTTCGCCATTACATCCGACTCCGAAAGACCACTCTCATTTTTGATTTCAACCCTATGACATACATTTTTTCACGTCAATTTCTAGGGGGAAAATACTCAAAATGGATAGTCATTTTGAAGGAGTTTGATCTGGAATTCATCATGTCGAAATCAAAGATATCTCTAGTTCTTGCTAAGTTACTTTGCAACCTTCCATCGACCTCCATTGATTCAACATCTGAACCATCGATCATGGATGAGTCTCTACTTCTAATATCGTCATCTGACCCATGGTATGGAGATATACTAATCTATCTCCAGACCCAAACTTTATGGCCTGATACCTCTCAATCACAACAATGAAGTATTTGATACCAAGCCAAAGGTTATTTGATCATTGGTGACACTCTTTACTGCCATGGTGTCGATACAATTTTACGAAGGTGGCTCACACATGAGGAAGTCATGAAATTATTGAATGATTTCCGTTTAGGTGCTTGTGGTGAACACTTGTTTGGATATGCTACTACATAGAGAATTCTTTGTCCCAGTTACTTCAGACCAACTATATTCAAATATTGTATTATTGTTGTTATAAGTTGTCACAAATGTGAGATATATGACCGAAAAACTAGATTACCACTTGCACCATTGCATCCAATCATTGTTGTTGGACCATTCGCTAAATGGGGCATTGACTTCATGACATGTAACCCCACCTCGGATAGGGGGCATGGGTATATTATAGTCATCGTTGACTATTTTACCAAATGGGTCAAGGTGATGCCAGCATTAAACAACAATGACTACTCATTTCTTTTTTAACCATGTGGTTGGCTAGTTTGGTGTACCACAAGCCATAGTTACAAATCTTGGGTCTCATTTTCGCAATCACATGATGGTTGAGTTGACTGCTAAGTTAGGATTATTACATGATAGTTCTACCCCTTATTACCTGCAAGAGAATGGACAAGTTGAGGCTATCAACAAAGTCCTGAAGAAGATGTTGAAAAGAATGATAGGGGTTCATAAATGAAACCGGCATTTAATCCTGTACTCTGCCTTGTGGGCATATCAAACCTCATGAGAAATGCAACTAGATTCACACCCTTTCAGTTGGTGTATGGTTTGGAAGAAGTCCTACTGATACAATGTGAAATTTCATCTCTCAAACTCGCGATTGACCTATTACCCAACACTTCTAATGAGGAAGCATGTTTCTTGGAACTAATCCATCTATATGAAACCTGTCGTGATACCGAATTGGATAATGGAGCGCATAAGAAATGAATCAAGGTGAAATATGATAGAAATGTCAAGCCTCGTATCATCTTAGAAGGAGACCTAGTCTTTCTTTATGATCAGGAAGCTGATAAATTTAGAGCAGGAAATTTGAACCATTGTAGATGGGCCCTTATATTGTCAAGCGTGTTCTGGCAAAAGGTGCCTATGAGTTAGTAGATTATGATGGGATTCCATTATCACAACCTCGAAACGGGTTGTACCTCAAATGTTACTATGCTTAATTGAGTGTAGTAAAACTCACTGCATATATTATTTCATTGCATGTGTGTGTGTGTCTTTTAGAGTTTTTGATTTGGTTAGTAATCCACTTTGCATTTGTTGCAGATGTCGGAGTCTTCAGAACCATTTGTTAGTTACACCAATGGTGATAGTTGTAGTACGCAGAACCTATCTTCTTCATCATGGGCTATTTTCGCTCCAAGTGGAGAGTTAGTGAGTTTTCAAGGGAGTTGTATCGGTCGATCGATGAGCAACATCATTGAGTATAGCACGTTGATTGAACTTCTCTCTAATGCTATTTCACTTGGCATTCACCGAATCATTGTTAAGCTAAACTTAGAAATCGTACTAAAACTAACAAACATTTATACTGTCTGAAATCCAACAATTTTTCGTATGTTCCATAGAGTTCATATTTTGGAAAGGTAATTTGAACACATTCGATATCAACATATTTCCAGAATCTTTAACACATTAACTGATTCTCTAGTGAATTATGTGATAAATAGACATTTGTGACACATGTAAAAGTAATACATCATCAGTTGAATAGGATTGCACATAATCATAGAAATCTCTAGAAGTAAAATAGATAAGTGTTTTAAAAGTTTTTACAAAATTTGTGTCCAAGACGCCTTTGGTCATCTGACCTAAAAAACTCAAAATGCATGAAAAACATCCTAAGTAGATCTAGTGGTTCTCTTGATAATGGTCATAGCCTATGCTATCATGCACAAAAGCCTCACCCAACAGTTAGGAACACCAATGGTGTGGCGCTGCAGCCTCATATGTAAATCCTCAATTCGTACATCCGAAATACCAAGGGTTAATCCCTCTATGTGATCCTGCAACTCTGCCAAGGTCTCGGCCAAATCTAAGTCCTGGAGAACTACTCTCCAAATGTTTTTCTGCACTAGCCCACTTGTACTATCTTGGTGCCCCACAAGTCGAATAGTACCCACATATGCATGCATGAGAATGATTTTAGTTTTAGTCTTGGAGACATTAAAAGCACAAAAACCATGTATAAAATTGAAAAATCAAAAAACACTTTGGTCAAACAATTTACCCGTAGCACCCCATTGTGCTCCAACTGGTAGAATCAAATTTGGATCTCCATGGAAATCCATCCCTGAGTATGGATGCTCCTTGATGAAGTGGAAAAAATGATTGTTGACTAACCCACATGTTGAGCCATCAATTCAACCCACCTCTACATACATGGATCTCTAGGACCAACTACACCCAGATACATGTTGTGGTTGCATCAATGGGATTCTCTCTAAGGTAAAAGCGATTAATATTGGACCATAGCAGAAATTCTTCGTCTTACCACATTTTTACCTTGGTCAGTTGTTCTTTTAGTTAAGAAATCATGACCTCACACCAGTTGAAAACTTTTAGCTCTAGACACTCTAGTGCATATTGCATATATGATTTGTTCGCTAGATGTAGTGTCACATTGCCAGCCAATTTTGTGATTGTGAAGAGGATCCTTCTCAAAGGCAAATCACCTACATCCCTGATGTTTATTTCCCCATCCTTTCTAGGTTGTGTACTTGGCCAACAAAATTGTCTAATATAATCTCTCATCGATT
Source organism: Pinus taeda (assembly GCA_000404065.3). Lineage (NCBI taxonomy): Eukaryota > Viridiplantae > Streptophyta > Pinopsida > Pinales > Pinaceae > Pinus > Pinus taeda. The sequence goes on from APFE030389592.1 coordinate 18,630, forward strand.
CACCTCCATGGGCAAGTCCCGAAAGTGAGATTGGGGCACCTCATCTCGACGGTCTGGTAAGAAAGTAAACATCATCAATGGTAATAGGGACCATCTTGTCCCTAAAGTGAAAAGTTAGATCTGTCAGATCCCATGCGTGAACAGGGAACTACAATAGTTCTATTTGTTGCCTCATTCTAGACAACTTGAAGTATTTGAGTAACCCACAGTTCTTGAGGGCCTGTACCTAGATTTTTTAGGTTAACCATATATTGTTCTTCACGATTTCCTTTTTTCCATGTAATAAACATTCTGATCCAATGAAAGGTTGAAACACAATCATAAGCTTAGTTAGGATCTTTTCCATGCAAAAAATAGGACAAATTTTAGACCCAACAGCTAAATTAAACTTGGGAAACTCACCCAGTGTATCCCAGGCTAAAAGACAGTGTGTTGTATAGCATGCAACCTTATATCTGGGTGCTCTTCAGTGTAATTTTCAATGTGAAATCCTGTGTTGATCCCAAGGAGAGAAAATGAAACCCCAGGGGCCCCAAAAAACCCTAAAATTTGCGTGAAATGACAAAAGAATGACCTGAAAAGAAAGAGAAGAGGTAAAGCTCCTACCTAGTCAGGATGGCACGAGAAATGGTCTATAGAATCTCTCACAATCTACTGATGAAGTTCGAGGTAAAAGACTAGCCCGGAGCACAAAACTACATTATGAGTTTCAAATGGAAAAATGTCATGGTAAAAACTTGTTTTATGTTTATTTCATGTTCATTAATCAAGTAAACATTAGTATTTACCTATTTTTACCTATGAAACAAGTATTTTTAATCCATTTGGTGTTTTTTTGAGTAGGTTTTACCACTGACTTACATAATCTGACGTGCTCGATTGTAAATTATACCTTTGACCATAGAGCACACTTTTATCTCGTTTACGAGCTCTGTTAAAAATGAAAAAGGAACCCCCTTGGAGTCCTTTTTAAGCTCTTTTCAAACTTTCTAAACATGAAAATATTGCCGAGCGCTTGTCCTTTTCAACTCGTTAATGGATTGGAAACAACATCTCTCTCATATTGTTTTATGTTTTCTCAGGCTTGAGAGATTAATCTACAAAAAAGAACTTGTGAAGTTTTCTTTTAGAAGAACTAAGTTATCTTTATCTTTAAACTCATTAAAACATCAAATAGCAACAAACTTGTCCATCTAGACAAGACTGAGTTTCACCTTTGCTAGACTCGTTAAAACATCAAATAACAATGGATTCAACCGAAGGGTGGAATTATACAACAAGAATATGTTATCCTCCTCAAGATTGATAAAAATAAAGAGGTACTAGTTAGCAATGACTAGGGAAAATGGGAAAAAAGGGGAAAAGCCTTTATGGTAGTAGGTCGCTCTTGGACATGACACTTTCACTCCATCACTGTGACTATTTGGGTTGGATTATCAGCTTAATGGTTATCATACTATTGGTATATCATACCATCCATGACTTTGTTTTGGGTTGATGATGCCAATTCATTTTAGTGTCACTAGCATGTTTAAGAGAAGTCATTCAGTCAAAATTCATCCTTTGCAATACCATAGACCTTTAATTTCATGACCACCATTCCTCAACCTTGCATCATCAGTCAAATTCCATTTCTAAAATCACTACACTCATTTTGTGTCATTGATGTGGGATACATCAAGACCATCCTGTGACGAGTCGCTTATTGTTGACATCAGCGGATTATCCAAGAAGTTGACTTAGAAACACCCTTCTAGTACCTTGAGGCTTGCATGCATCAATGATAGGTTTCTTGCTTCCGGCGATAGGTTGACATGAATGGCCTTCGAACGAAAGACTTTGTATGGTGTTCGACATCAAATAATCCATTGACACCATGTAAAATGTACTGCAATACCTTGAGCATAATTATCATTATCGGTGATTTCTCTCATGTCTGTTAACAACTTACATCATTGGCTGGTAATCAGATGGTGTCTTCCCATGTTCGACATCAGATCACATATTCACATGGTTAGACTCGTACTTGAGTGAGCGATTGAACAAGATAGAATACCCTAGACCTAGTTTCATCCATCCAGGTTGTGATTTTAGGAGTACTAAATCATATGTACAATGGCTTTACATTGATGGTCATTTTGATCATGGGTCTATATTTGTAGACAACTGTTTATTTACATGTAATGAAAGTTTATAAGCTGAGCATGAGTATGCCTTCCCTCAACAATTCATGTAAAAATCAAAATATCATGATATATGTATTGTAATTCATGCAGGTCACCTTCCACTTTGATACCTCCTTATCACATCGTAAAGCATTTCATTCAACATTTGCATTTTTCCGACTTGATGCATTAGGGGGAGGTTGTTACATATCCATTTGGGCACATCAATCCTATCATCCAGATCAGTGTTTTAGGGCCCATCAAACCTTAATTCTAGTTGATACATGCCCTAAACAAGTCACCCCTTTGAATTCCTCCTTCCTAGACAGTTTCATGACTTGAAGACATCCAGAAAATGCCTCTAAAGGGACCAACACAGGTAGGCCCATGTAAGGGTGCACTGCAGAATAGTTGAGTCCATGCCAAGGTGCTCTGCAGAGCACTTAGGCTTCCTTTCATCTGTGCTGGGCGAGTTTGAGTGAAATTCACATAGGGTTTGGGGAATATTCTTATCTTTTGGAGTTGTCTAGAAGGTTCCCTCACTTATCAACTCCTATGAGCTTGCAAATCGATGAAGAATGAGTTAAGATGCATCCTATCCTCTCATCCCTTCCTCCATAGAACTAATTCTAATTATGGAAGGCCATTCAATGCCACCATTTATAACAAAACCTCCTTTATCTCCCTATAAATTGACCACTCATCTAAGTGATCACGGGTTGGAATATGTTGAAATGTAAGGAGATAATGTTGCTATGAGAATTGGCTTTGAAGCAAGTATTGTAATGTTACAACTTTGTCATACTTTTGATGTGATGTGGATGGGATCCAATTTGGAGAAATGACTTTGAATCAGACACAATGGTTGTAATTCCTTCTTCTATTAAATAAAGTATTTGAACCTTTCTCCCATGTGTTTGTATTGTCACACGATGCGTATATGTGTGAAATGTATCTGATTCCATTTACTTATATTCATTAGATCTTTTTATTTGATCGGTTCTTTGTCTTTTGTTTGTGTTTATAGGTACTTCTCAAGCATGTTAGGTACGGGAAGGAGTGATAGGATCGATACAAAGGAGACAAGAGGAAAGTAGAACTACAAGTAGGTCTTCTCATCTTCTTTGTCTTATCTATTACTTATAGGAAAAGGCTAAAGTGCTTTAAACTATTGTTCTAGATATGGCTACTTATCTATGGAATTAGTATTTATCTGCAGATACCAAATTTTCCAAAATAGGATCAACGACATAGGCCTTTAGCGGTGTATGTAAATGAATGGTTAGCGAAACATACACTGCGTTTATTCCATAATATTGCATATCACTTGCCTTAATTTTTTTTTTGAATTAACATTGATCCACGTAATATGTCCTATCAAATCCAATTTCCACACGACAAAACTGATCATGTGTCTTTATTATCATTTCCCAAACATATATATCAAGTTTGACTTGAAAATTTATAATCACATCTACATGTCATATATTATAATATCATAAAAGAAAAAATAATAACCTCACAGAAAATATACCTTCCTACTAGAACATTAATTCATGAAATTTATTAAAGGAAACCCAAACCTTTGTGACATAGCACGGAGGTTTACTATATATATTAATTAAAATAGGAATTACCAACATTGTGGTACTTGATATTTAAATGTTACATAACCATGACTTGTTTTCACTAACGGGTGGTTGTCCGACCCCAACCTCTAGACCTTTCTTGGGTGCCACTTGGAAACATCACGAGTTTTGATCTAGTTGTTCTTTGATCGCATGGTCAACATGGATCTAGGGTTCCTTTCGGTAACCACCGGACCTAACCCCGCCCTTAGTCCTCCATTATCATTGTTTGTGCAAAGAGGGTTTCAATATGCAAGTTCTTCTAGTGATGGAAGCTCCTTGACTCTTCCAGCATCTGATATCATTGATAATACGAGATTTTGAGCACCCATTTTGATTTCTCTCCTCTCAGAGGTATCTACAAGTCGAGGAACCTGTCCACAAATATGTCACTGACATAATCAATTTATTTTACTTCCTATACTACTTTGGTTTTCAGTTACTCTGGCTATGTATATGAAATTAATATTTGATGTGGTTACTTATAGTTGGTGATATGTTGGCCAAATTATTTACCTTGCTTACAGGCTTGGTGCAAAGGGGACTCATCGTGATGGGTAATTTCTTCTGAAAATTCTGTTTATTTTCCTTTTTGCTGACTCTATTTTCCAAACTGGTTAATTTTGTGTTTTCTGGCTCCCTTTGTAGGTTACCCTATCACTCCACATGGAGTTTAGTGGAATTCAACCACTTGTTACACCTTCATAGATTCAGGGATGACATCACATGTGCACTACTAGTTATTGGGGTGTAGTTTAATAACCAAGATTATCATTGTATTGAACAATCAATGGTTCTTGTTGTTATTATGAATACTTAGATAATCGTGTTGTAGCTTAGGGTATTTCCCTTAGGTGTGAATAATCTCTGTTTTCTTTTAAGTAAGGTGACAACTTCCGAAATCTATTTTTGTATACTTCCATTAAACTCTTGCCCAGTTTGTTGTTTGCTATTTGTTAACTATGAAGGTTGGACCTTGATGGGCTCTTGATACATTGAAAGTTTATGATTCTTGTGAACATATGATTTCTTTAGTTTTGATATTCAAAATTATGGTAATATTATAGTGACTAAGTTTGGAATTGAATTCTACAGTTATTTGCCTTGCGGCCTTGTTATAGTCTTTTACTTCTTGTATTGATTTGATGATTAAATTTGTATAAAATGGTTACCTATGCAGGTTCATGGTTTAGTTTTCCTCCTTTCCCACTTGTTTAAATTGCATTCGGTTATCCAATCTAGACTTGTCAACACCAGTCACTATTAAATTAGCTTGTTTCTTTAGAGTTTCACTCCTTGGAAACAACCTCTCTAATACCCTTTAGGTGTTTCAAGAGGGAAGTCCAAGGGTTTCTCACTTTCCATCCAGTTCTCTTCTACAAGTAAAAGATTGAATATTAAATGTAGGGTTTGTTATTCTTATATCAGTTGTGTTCACTTGAATAGTTAATATATTTGAATCCTAACTTCTGCAATTTCTCATAGTGTAACACAAAATTATTCAAACTGTGTCTAGCTAACTTCTATTAAGCAATTTTTCCAGTTATTTGCATGGCTCAAAATCTTAGGAGTGATGATTTGATATGAATATTTGTTAATGTAATAATAACCAAACACACAGTGCACACATGGTTATTTTCTTTTACATTTTCTCGTTATTTCAATTATCTTCGATTAAAAATGGTTTTATTGTGCATTCTTTCTTTCCACTTGCAAAATCACTATGCTCCCATGTTTCTTCTTCTTTTAGTATATTCACATTTTCTTGTTTTATTTTCTTAAAAAAAATAATCTATGGATTCTTTGCTAGAAAAGATATTATTCTTTGAAGCAAATAGTGTTATTTTCAATATGACTGTTCCCTTTTGTTAAAAAAAATTATAATCTATAAAATGTTTGGCGAAAAATTATTTTTTTTATTGTAAGCAATCAATCTCTTTTAAGAGGAAATTAAAATTTTTCTCTATGGATTTTTTTTTGCAAAAAGAAAAAGTTATTTTCAAGTAAATGTTTCAATTTCCATGTTTGAATGATGTAAATTTATGTTTCTTGTAGGCAAACAATCTCTTTTGAGAGGAAATTTTTTTTTTCAAAAGTTTCAATTTTTGTGCTCGAATGATGTAAATTTTTGTTTTTAGGCCGGATTTGTAGTTTTCTTTGTAATCAGGTGTTTTTTATTTTCTGATGTTTCTTTATAATTTTTAGGGAAAATGTTTGAGTGTGTCACAATTTCTATAAATTTTCTGAGAAAAATATTGTCTGATCAAATCTGTGTCCATGCCTTCAAAAGATCCAGATAATCTATATATAGAGCCAATCATCTATTATGTTTCAGAAAATAATAATTAATTTTATTTACTTAAATATTTGAACATTGTTATAAAAAGAGATTGTATATTGAAAAAATTAATATAGCCTTACTAATTTTTTTAACTAATTATAAATTTTTATATTGTAAATGGTGATTATAATAATTTTTTTAAATTCTTTTCCTTTTCGCATTCAATTTCTTAACATTTTACAGTGTCATTCTATTCGTAATTGATGGCAAGGACGACATTGATGGAGGGATCATGACAACTGAACTGGGGAAAGTAAATGGGTAGTGTTCCTTCCATTGTAAGCGTTTCCCATATAATAATTGATGCTCACACTCACTTTAGCTTCGAAAGTGTATTACGTTTTAATATTCAATTCTCGGGGACTAGAATGTTATTTTTATTGTACACCGTGTTCCCAAATGGATGGACCTCATCCCTAGAGGGCCGAATTTCCTGATTTTGTTTGTAATTTAAGTTTTTGGGTTGTTACACTGCAGACCCTTATATGGCTTTCAATCTGCTATAGTTTTGTGTGTTTGCAAGATTTTAGTTGGTACTAAAATTTAGTTGTGTGTCTCTCTAGGAACTAATACATATGGAAATACTTGTATTCCAAGGTTTTTTCTTATTTTAACACTTTGTGTTTAGAAAAATGTTGTAAGTTTTTTCTATGAAAGGTATGACTATATCACCTCATAGTTAATACTATCATTTGAGGGGTATTTTTGTTTACCTATAACTATATCACCTCATAGTTAATATTATCATATAAATTTAGTTTAATGTTATTATTTACATCACTTTTTATAATCAGTTGAAGTATTCAACTATTTCTGGATTGAAGCTTCTGTTATCACCAAAATAGGAGTTTACTTTTTTTGCATGGTCTTAGATGAGTGCGTCAAGTCATCATATGCTTAGTGGGTAGGTGTTAGGTTAGGAGTCTCAAAGGTTTATTTTTTCTTTTATGTCCAAATAAAGTCTAACATCTCTTTCTTATGTTTCCTGATTCCCACAACCCTGTTTAGAAACTCATAGCTCAAGGAAAATTTGAAAATTTTGAAATTATTTTTGAGACTACGATTTTGTAGCGTAAACAGTGTTGCACTACGAAAACACTGCTCTTTTTGCAATTCTTTTTGTAGCGCGCTATGAAAGTTCGTAAAAGCAGTCTTGTCAAACATTAATCTGGTAAAAATCTGTTAGAATTTTCATGATTAGGTTTCAGTAACAAGTCAGTCCACGAGTATGCCACTGCTCCAAACTCATCATTTTGAATTTAGGGGTCATTATGAATGATAATTTCGAAATTCAAAGAAGCTGGCCAGTCTCATCGTCTTAGTTTGCATGCAAGCCCTTGAAACAAAGTTGTGTTCAACAAAAAGCTTTGGGAATTATTCACCAAGGATTTATTCATCCATCATTCAAGTGAGGCTGATCAATTGAATTTCAAAACAAGCTGGTTTTGTTACAGGGACTTAGAAGAAAAGATAACGGAGGAAAAGAAACACCACATGTTTGGCCATTGTTTGAGAACCGAGCCAGAAAACACTGAGGTCCTAAGTAGAGACAAAGAAGTTGTAGAGGCCTTCAAGAAAGTAGGGTGTTGGAATTTTTGTAAAAAATTGCGAGGGCATACCCAAGTAACCAAGGAGTTTGCACTTCATTTTGATGGTTTAAAGGCAAAGGTCAGAATGCTTGATATGCAAGTTTCTCCAGAGGTTATAGCATTGGTGACCGAAATTCCTAGGGGACAAGAGGCCTGGTTCAATAACTTTAGATTCAACATGGAACCGTGTGAGGTGTTCCTGAAGCCACAATTTTTAGAAACCAACTTAACCAAAGCAATTCCTATAGACTACATCAAGGATAGCTACACCAACCTGGTCTTCAACATTCAACATTATTTCACCTGTGAAGGTAGATACCAAAAGGTCTATTCATATCATTTTAAACTTCTTTTACATTTTACTGGTATTATTTCTCTAGATTTGCCTTACTTTCTATTTTGAAGTATAACTAAGATGGCAGATAAAATTTAGCTAAAGTCCCAAGGGTGTGAGACTTCCGTGTTTCATCATGGCCTAATTAAATTGATAGTGTTACATGAACTCACAAGGGTCAAAAAATATTGGCCTTCATTTTGGTTTGTATGTGACTTTGTAACAGAAAAACAAGGTGAAGGTGCTAGCTCTGGGGTCAAAGAAACTTCATCAACAAAAGTTAGCAAGTATGCAATGACCAAGGCAAAAAGGTTTGCTAAATTAAAGCCAAGGAAGCATGTGAAGGAAAAAGCAAGCAAAACCTCAGTAGCTAAAAGTCCAATAGTCATTCTTAAAACTCCTAATTCTGCCAAGGGAAAGATATCTGAGCTTAAAGGAGAAACACTAGAATAGTCATGCAGCAAACTAGTTCAAAGGAGACTTACTAAGAGCCACATTGCAAAGAAAAGGGGAAAATAATGATTTCAGGAGAAGGTTCAAGCTTGAAGGGTGACTTAAGTGATATTTTAAGGGCCATTGACATTACAGAATCCCCTTTGGTGCAGGCAGATGTGACCAAAGTTGATCAAAGGAAGTTAAAGAAAGTGAAATCCTCCAAAAAAACTGGAATTTAAGGATGAGGTTGCAGCTTTTGTTTTCAAACCGAGAAAACCCTTAACCTGACAATCCAAGAAGCTACAGCAGTCTAATGTTGAATTGGAGAGAACAGAAGAAGCCTTTGTTGTTCAGGAAGAGTTAGAATTACCATCTTCATGTATTGAAGGAGACAAAAACATGGTTCCTGCTACTCAAACACAAAAGGCTGATTATGAAGTCATGGAAAGGAGGGTAGAAGCTTCCAACAATGAGATTGCTAAACTAAGGGTGAAAGCAAGAGAACATGTTGCTGAAAAGAAAAACTTCAAAAGGATGAAGGCTCTCTGGGAGACTGAAAGAGTGCCCAAAACAGAAATAGTTAGTAGTGAACAACAATACTTTAACTGGATTGTTCGTGCAACGAAAGAAGCCAGATTTGTGAGAAAAATCAATATTCAGCTCAGAGCTACAAACAAGGGATTGAAGAGGAAAATTGAAGATCTGGAAATACAATTAACCACTCTGGAAAAGGGTCTACAACAATGATGAAACAAGGTGTTGAAGAATGGCAGTGAAGGTATTAAAACAATTGTTGACACATAAAAGAATTTTGGCATAGAAAGGAAAAGTAGCTGCAAAGAAGAGCATCTATGAAGGGATGTGATTTTGATTTTTGGTTAATACATAAATCTTCTCAAAGTTTTGGAAAAGCTCCCAAACCATTGATTTTTGTAGGCCATGTTGAAAAAGAACACGCACAGCAGTTTCATAGCACGCTACAAAACTGTTGAAGATGATCATTTGGCTCTTATAGATGCATTGTCGAGAAAATGTTGGATTAGTTCCAAATTTTGAAGTTTCTAATGGATATAAGTTCATGTGTGAACTCTCAGATGGCAGGGGTGCAGGTAGCAAAGCTTCAAGGAATACTCCATAGGTAAAATGAAGGTTGTGCTATGAAAATAGAGTATTTTCATAAGCATAGTAATGTTTTCATCAACATGCTCAAGTTTCCCTTTTGTACAGGTGGAAAGAGATGTTTCAACAAATCATTAATGCTTGACACCTATACACCAACATAAAACTATTTGAAGATAAGCATAAAGGGTTAAGGACCTAAAAAAGAGGAACTCTGTCTCCTGATTTTTAAGGCAGTTAAGGCATAATATAACAGGTTTTGCAACAGCATCATGGTCATCACCAAACTCGAGGACAGGGTTGGAAATTTCATTAGTAAAGTAAAGATTGTGTTATTGTAAGAAACTATGGTTTTCATACTTAATACAGAGATTAGTTTGACTACCCAAGATTCACAAAGAGTTAATTATGGCTTTGTTCAATTACTTATTTGCAGTGGTACGAGCTTGTGATACTTAGAATTCATTGGAAAATGCTCTAACTTCCTTCACATGTTTGTAAATTGTGTTGATTCATTGTGTTACTGTTTTATTCATAAACCTAAACTCTAAGTGCCTTGACTTCCATGTTTTGCTGATCATGTTGTTTTGTTGAAGACCATTTTGACTCCATAGCTCAATAGCAATTTGTTAATCATACTTTTGAGAATTCAACCAATTATACTTTGTTTATGTTGTTCCTAAAGTTAGTCATCTAATCTTTAATAAAAAACCCTAAACCTAGTGAGAGAGCCCTCTCAGTTTGTCGAGGCTAAGCCTCAACAAAAAGATTGGTTTGAAAGAGTTACTCAGAGTCTACTTGATCAGTAGCCTATCAAGGTTAGATTTTGTGATAACAACTTCTATAATTACTATATCTTTAATTAAAACTTTACATAGGAATTACATGGTAATTCATTCTTCAATACAAAATATCCTTCATTTTTTTTATCTTTTCAAGAGAGATGACCGCTTTAGAATTCTTCTGCAACCTCAAGCTTAGGAAGCAAACCTCACCCCACACAATTCTATTGTAGCAAAAAAGTCTAAGAAACAACAATACAACAAGCCAAGCTTCCATAAAATGTGAAATTCAGCAAGCATGCAACTAGTCTTACAATCCACCACCACCTCGCCTATTTTAGCAACCACTTCTAGAAACAATTATCACTGGTACAAGTAGTTATCTCAATCTAGCAATGTGTGACACAAAATGTTTCTTTCAAATTATCTATTCTAGCAATAACCTTTCCTCTCATTAACTCTTGCAATTTTTTAATAACTTTTACATAATATAATTATTTTAGTGATTTTATAACTAGTTTTTCCACACAATTAAACAAATTAAAATATCTACAAATAATATTTTTTTATTCAGTCATATTTTTTATTTATTATAAATTAACATTCAATTTTTAAACCAATTTTCAATTTTGACCATGGTGAATCTTAATGAAATTTATAGACTATTGTAATATGGGGAATTTCTTTTATTTTCTGATTATAATCGTGCTTCATTTATAACATAGTAAATAATTTTTTTTAACGCCTAGTTCAGCTTGAAGGCTTCCTAAGAAGTATTCAAGTTTATTCCAACCAGGTAATAACGAAAAACATTGTTTATTCAACTTTGGTCATGAAATTTATGGAAGCCAAATATAATAAAATTATAAAAGTGAAATTAACATTTACTAAAAATATGCTTAACTTATACTCTTTATAAATTATAAAAAAGAAATTAACTTTTACCATATAATCACCAACTATTATTAAAGCTCCTTATAAATTATAAAAGTAAAATTAATTACTAAATATTTATTAACTAACTCTTACAACATATTAGTACGCGGGTCAATATTTCCCAAATCAATCTGGTCATGTGTTTCTTCCTTTACTTTTCTAAGGAATTAAACACTCACACTAAACATATACTTTGACATATTAAAAAATTAAAAAACAACCAACCCTCTTCCACAAAATTCACATAATTATGGGCAAATTATTTGTTAAACCATATTCGAAGTTGGTTTTTCTAATAAATTAAACACTCACACTAAACATATACTTGACCTATTAAAAAAAACAAAACAACCAACCCTCTTCCACAGAAAATTCACATAATACCCTCATGGGCCAATTATTTGTTAGACCATATTCCAAGTTGGTTCTGGCCGCCTCCTGTAATGGTGAAAATTTGACAGGTTTTTGGATCGTAATTGATATGATATATCTCTAACAGAGTCGCCCTTCTATTGCGTCGTTCTTCTGCATCAAAAACATTTGGATCATCCTCATATATAGCTCCCAACAATTTTCCATTTACCGTGTTCTGATCCAATTCATTTCCAGTGTAAGGCATGATTAATTTGATGTAGTGAAATTTATTTTTTAGTTATTAAATATAAAGTTAATAATGGATAATAGTAATTTTCATCTTATTTTATGAATTTATTTTTATAGTTTATTTAATATTATTATTATTAGATTTAAGGCTTTTGTGATTTATAATGTAGAGATGAGTTTTTAAGATTAATTACATAATTAAGATTGGGTTAATATCTAAAACCAATTAATATGGTTCATGGTAAAAAATAATGTTAGAAAAGTGGACCATATTAGTTGGTTAAAAATA
>APFE030389595.1:0-21048 GCA_000404065.3 Pinus taeda
GTCCATGCCCTGATCACAAATCACAATCGCATATGTCAACGGCCCTTTATATTAGCGATCCATTGATCGTCAATCATCGATCGCCAATATCGATGCATCACATATCATTATCGGTCCCATCACATTTGCGTATTGCTATCAGTCCCCTTGCATCAGCGCTATCACTGATCGACGACATCACATATCATAATTGCAACAGCCCGATGCACTGTATCTCTGCTCCTCTAATCATCCAATTGCCTAATTAGCACTTGTCGGATAGTGCTCATCGGCATACTGTATTTGTAACAGCCCCGGGGTCCAACCACTATTCCATGGTGTTTCTCGATGCGATATCGCAGCGATCACATATCGCATCGCCGGGCGCGGGTCCTTGCCACACTCCCACCCTTTATATGATATGTGGAGCGATATAGATATATATAATATTATATATATATATATAATATATATATAGTATATAATATATATATTAATGATATAGTATATATATATATATATAACAAGCCCCTTTAACGCACCGCCGATCGAGCCGCTACCTTTATTAAGGTTTGTGTATAAAGCGTCCATCTCCATGATCCTCCGCTTTCGACCCTTTTCTTTATCTGACTTGGATTTACAAAGGATTTGTGCCATTTAGCACCTTTTGCCTCTTTTATGAAGTCTCTTCTACTTAGAGGTTTATCCAAGATCCACTTTGGATCAGTTGAGGCCTATCAACCACTAGGGAATCGTAATCTGGTCCATGATGAATCCAAGCGATTATCTAATTTGCAGTAACCATGTGCACATCTTCAGATTTTCTATGGAGACGTCGTTCTCCCGTCCTGCAAACTCCGTTGATAACCAGATCGTGCTTGGGCTGGGGAGTGGTGGCGACACAGAAAAAAAAATAAAAATAAAAACCCTCACCATAGTCGAACTCCAGGAAGGACAACTATTTCGCCTCCGCCTTTCTTCAGATCCCAAATTTAACTAACAAAAGTTTTATGGCAACAATTTCAAACAAAAATTTCAAAATAAAGGTTATTTTTAATTTCTATATGTAAAGGGAGAGCATTAGGTCAAAATGCTTTGACTCTTACTTAATTTGTAAATTTTTAAAAACTATTTCTAAATTGTATTAAATTTTTGGTAAAATTAAATATTAAACCATTTTTTTAAATCTTAAAAATATTTTTTGAATTTTTAAAATTTGAATTTCTATTTTTTTATGATTTCTTTTCAATTACTCTATTAAAATACTTTTCATATCATCATATAATAGATAAATAATATTCAAATAAAATATTATCCATTCATTTATTTAAATCTATATTTCCCGAACCCAATTTCAATATAAACCAAGCCTAAACTATAATCAACCTATTAAATAACCACCAACCACCGATTAGAATCTAATCGTTGATGCACCACACTCACGTTGATTCTTTATTATTAGTCCCTGCCCTCCGGGCCTAGCAGGGACTATAGTAATCCGTTTTGGTCGGTTACAATTAGTTCGACGCGAGAATCCATAAAGAACGGAATTCATTAACCTAAATTTCAAGTTTATATTCCATAAATCACTTTTTTTTAACCAATACAAAATTTCTACCGCTATTTCGACCACTAAGAATTTTAACGATCTTATTTGGCCTCATATCGAGGCCAGGATCTGGGCAAACTTAGGATAAATCTTCATTTAACTTATGGATTCAATGAATTTTCTGAACATGGAAACTAATGCTAGCATTAATCAATAAACATTAAATGTTATGTGGATACTTGGTAATGTTTGGTAATGTTTATTTAATTAATATATCACACGACACACCACCAAATCAGGACATCAGGTGCACAGATGGCTCTGTGCATGTATTAGTGTGGTGTCAACCTAATGCACCTCCATTCCTTCTTATATCACCACACCCATGCCTCCACACAGCATTGACTCAGTTTTCCTCTTCTTGGATCATCTTAATAATGGCAGCTGTTTCGCAAGCTCTTCTACAACACCCTGCAGCCTTCAACACACAAAAACAGAGTATGTATATGTGTCTGCTTGCCATTTTCATTTCATTTTTTGCCAACATTTTTCTTGATGACAGTTATTTTTATTTTCCGTAGTTCACAATTGTTCGTGCCAATCGAGATTAATGTCGGTTTTGTTTATGAATTGCAGCGACAGGGGTGAGTGTGGCTCAGCTAAATTCAATTTTTGGATAGTCATTCGAACTTACAGTGGCTTCTAGCAGTTCTGGAGATGCTTGGTCTGCACTCCAACCTGAAACGCACCTTGTGCCTCCTTTCCTTTACGGGAAACCAACCACCCTGTTCATCCCCCAACGCAGCTTTGGTTCCATTGTGTTCAACTCCCTGTAATCAAAATTCCATGAATCGTGAATAGCGATTTAGGTGAATATTACAAAATAGATAAAAATAATAATTCAATGCTTCTGTGTTGCCGTTGAGCTTCAATCTATATTTTTGACTAATTACATTTCAATCAATTATATTTTTATGACTGTAAGAACACATAAATTCCACTGACTTCTTCTTGCTATCTTGCTATAACCAAAACAGAGCTCTAACAGATTGAGATATTGATAAATTAAACCGCTGAGATTAGGAGCAATGTGCCTCCCTGTCTCCCTCAATTTCATGCTTGGCTATTCCCTAAGGCCAAACTAATCACCTGACTTCTGGACTCCCATCCAATGAAGGCTTTCCTGAGACTAAATGTTCGAAATTAATAGAATGAATTTGTTGCATTTCAATCATCTTTTTTTTTCAATTGGAACTGTTCATGGATAATGTAATGAATCACCATATCTGCAAGATCGAATCTTAAAAATTTCTTCTGTCTGATTTCTGAGTTATGCAATACCGATATTTAAAAGTTCTTACAAATTCAATATCAGTTGGCTTACTTCATTTTCTCAACATTACATACAATATGTGGTTGCTACAGATAATGGACCGTTCAACTACTGCAGGAGGATTGTTTTATAAGGTATTAATGATTTATCCTTCTGCAGTATTGTCAATGCACTTGTAATAGTAATTAGGAACTGAGTCGTACATAATAGGCATCTGCCTTGTCTGAAGAGTAAATTAAGGATAAACAGGTAAATGAACTTGCCTCTTTTTCGTTGAATACCGCACAAGAGCCACCGGTGCCCTTCTATCAAGGCATTGGCTTTCAGCGCAAATGGCTCCATACGAGGTTCAGCAACCTGAGAAAGCGTCACAATATTCCTCTTCTGATGGAGCTTTTCAGCTGCAATTCGGGCAGCGACCATTTCTGCTTGTCTGCGATTAATTTCATCAAGCCAGCTATCCAAGCAAATTCAAGACCTCAGTGCAATGAAGAGGTCATCATGTTCGTCCATAATATAGCGTTCAAAACAAGCGAAGCATAGTTCATTAAAAAATGAAAAATTTAGACATGCTATCTGAGATGGCTTATTCTAGTTGTTCTGCTATATGTCCAAGCCTAAGCCATGATAACATGCAGGTACCTCTATTCCAAATCCCCATGAATAAAACAAACAAAAAAAAATGACAATAGTACCTTCTATTTCTGGGGATGGGCCATTGGGGGGTGACAGCAGAGGGACATGATCACTGTAAAACTTGTGCTCTGTAAATTGAATCATGCAGTAGCCATTCAGTACAGTTCCCTTGTTAGTTCCTACTGAACGTACATTCAAATGTGTGTAGATAGTGTTGAGGCACTGACTACACCGGCTCCTAGTAAGGTCTCGCCAGCATTCAGCCAGAGAATAAAACCCATAATCACTGAGTGTACTGTAACCCACCATATTGGACTCAGTTTTTTCCACAAGCCTTGTCAAAAGATTGGAAATCCTCCAGCTAAAACCCCCTGCATTTTCTGATTTACTTTCATTGCAGATCCCACTAAAGTTGCCGAATGAACTTAAACTTGAATCAGGACTGTGAGTGGCATATTTCAGAAAGCAGAGACCGAGGTACCAGAAGTACCATTACAGATTTGACGAAGACTATCTCCAGCTCGTGAAGTACATGTCTGACAAGCAGAGTCATTGAGGTCGCCCCTGCACTGAACAAGACCGTAGATCTTATCTCCATTCTCTCCATAACTTGAAATATTGTAGCCTGTCTCCCCAACGTTTTCAACCAACGAATTCAGAACCACTTTCAGGTTCCTCTCCAAAGCACTCCGATGAAAATATTGTCTTGCCCGCACTCGCTAAACGAGCGATTATAAGTATCATACTGAGCTAAGATCTGTACATCAATATCGCGAACGAGACGGATGGCGAAGAAGACGATTCGACGAACCAAACGGAACGGCTGTCCTACGCCACGTTTTGCTCATGCATTATGCTTGAGCTGGTGAACTTATTATTATTAAATGCTACCTTAGCGATATGGTTACTCTCGCATAACAATTATATATATATATATATATATATATATTATAATATATATATATACTATATTTATATAATATATATAATATATATATATATCTAAAGCATAGGGTAAGATCTTGACGCGTTAGCTATTCAATTCAATTGGTTGACCCACCAGCACCTACAAAGACCATCCTTCTACTATGTAGCGAGGTAACTCTGGATCTAGAACTTGAATTTCGTATGATAGTAAGATCTTGACGCGTTAGCTATTCAATTCAATTGGTTGACCCACCAGCACCTACAAAGACTATCCTTCTACTACGTAGCGAGGTAGCTCTGGATATAGTCGTTCCTCTGGGGATTTATCAAGGGATGACAGATCTATGATTCATATATTCTCGCCTTCTGAGATTTCTGCTGTTGACTGGCGGCTATCCTGCGGAAACACATTATTGGCAATGGATTTAAAGCACCGGTGGTAACTAGATCCTTGACGCCCTTCATTAAAAAACAACCGATCCAAACACTCTCCCAACAAAAAAAAAATGCAGCTAGAAATTACCATCTGGGTGAGATTGTCACCTTAGTGGACAATGCCTTCATTAAATCGTAATCCGTAGTTGAAATGAAAGCGCCCAATAGCAATACACTAGCTTTGCATGCAATTTCCGCAGCTCAGCTGGAACCTTCTGTCGTTTCTATGCTAGACTCTAGTATATCTTTTTTCCCGTCCATTGCTGTCTGAGTCTGAAAGGCAGAGAGGCTATCAGGCTATGATGATCTCTCCTTGAAATATATGTTTTCTTAGGGTGGCATCTAGTAGGTGCGTGTGCAATCTATTCCATGAAACAACATATGGCTTCAGTAGGAGAAGCTACACAAAATTATATGCAGAAAAAATAGCAGAAGCAGGAAACATTATATGTCGACAGAGTAGTAGAAGCACTCTCCATGGATGCATTTATGATCTCAATCTCAGGCTTGCCTGAAGATGAACTCGCTCGCTTGCAGAAGAGAAACAACAGAGGGGTTCAAGAGGAGAAACTACACAAAATTATATGCAGAAAAAATAGCAGAAGCTGGAAACATTATATGTCAACAAAATAGCATAAGCACTTTCTCCATGGATGCATTTCTGATGTCAATAGCCCTTTGCTTGAAACGTGACCAGAAGTATAAAACTTTGCTTGAAACGTGACCAAAAGTATAAAACTAAGTGTTGCTGCCAGCCTGCATGGGCATTTGAATGCATATTGACCAAGTGTCGTGCTTTGAGGGTTGTGGCTTTGCCAGCTGTCATCGGAGCGTGGTTTGTTTGACTATTGGGCTGGGGTTTTCAAAGTTACAAGTACTTCTAGTGTGGCCTATTTCGCGATAGGGTTTCTAGAATTTAATTTCTGTAGTTTCAAAAACTACGTATTACGATTTTATCAGGCGCTGCCGTTCGTTTGTTTGACTATTGGGCTGGGGCAGGGACTAGCTGCCCTGCAGCCCGTCTTGTTATACTATAAATTAGGGAGCATTTTACAGGTCTCCTAAGGGAATTATGATAGTTTTTTTTGATAGTGATGGCGCATCCCTTCACAACATCACAACCGTCTATGGAATTGGGAGTGACAGAAAGTATGGAACTTCCAAACAATGTAAATGTTTCATTGATATCGAGGAATGTTACTTTTCGAGGGTTGTGGTTTCTCTTTCTCTTCCATAAGCCCTTCAAATGCTTTTAGGCTTTATATATGTTTGAGTTTCCCTCTATAAAAAGTGCCTCTAGAAGGCTAGAGGAAAACTATGGGAAGTAGGATATTATTGAAATACTATAAAACTCAAATGTCACATGATTGTGAGACTTAAATTTTATTAATTATAAGATGTTATTATTAATTATTAGATAAATATTATTAGTATATTTGTGACATGTATTTAATTTTTTGCTTTTTATTAAAAAAAAATATTTATTTATAATTTAACAGGGAATTTAAAATTTATTATTATTATTATTATTATTTTCAATTTATTTATTTATAAGGTGATTGGTTGGTTGTTTAGTAATTTCTATTTCAGTTAGTTATTAATTTTTTATTTTATTAACATTTTTTCTTATTAGGCCGATAGGCCTTCCTATGCATCAACAATCATCAACACTTTTACCCTGCTCCATTTGATCAGGTGAGACACTTTCAACTATTGAATTGAAGTGTGACTGCTTTTTCCAAATATCGGTTGAGTTGCCTTCTTGGCATGGCAAGATATTTTAACTACTTTTTCCTATTCTTTTATGTCACTCTTCAAGATTTTTTTACTACTTTTTCCCATTCTTTTATGTCACTCTTGGCCTCAAAGTTAATTGTTTCTTTGGTCTGCCAGTTGTTGTTGATGTTCTTCTTCCTTGGCTTTTGGCAAGCACTGACTTTTCCTTCCATCGTTTTTAATACATACAAGATGATGGCCCAGAGCATGAGGTTATTAAGGGTTTCAAGATCAATCTATCCCTACCCAATATCCGTGGTTCTTATTCCTCAGCTTGGACTTCTTACAGGTAAATTATAAATTTCCATTTCAATATGTGCGCAAAATTTTTGTAATATTGTTTTTACAATTATCAGATGGTTGAACTCGAAAGGTTTTCGTGCCTAAGATTGAAGGTTTGATTCTGTTAGTAACCTATCTGCATAGTTGAGGTTTTGGTTGTGCCATTTTCTATCTAGGGTTTCGAATTTTGTCCCCGATCAACATTTTATGTTTTTTGTTGTGTCAATTGGCATCTTTTGATATGGTGAAGAGTGAAATTGTTTTCATTTAGGAATAGATATTTGTATAAAGCATTGATTTTATTAATGACAATGGGCTTGGGTGAATTCGCAATCCAACATAAGGCTAACTTGTGATGAGCACCTGCAATACAAATAAATAACGTCCACAAACATTTGCCAGATAAACCCAAATGGCGCGCATAAATGCAAATAAATTCCAGATGACACATGGATAGAAATGAATTACAATGGGAAACAAATTCATAACTATCGATATTAGGGAACCTAATTACTTCCAAAGAGAAAATGCTTCAGATGCACATGAAGTACCATAATTTAAACCCCAAATCTGATGACCTTTAGGCTATGCTACCTGTCTGAATACAAATGGCGTCTCCATGCGCCCTACAAAATGGCGAGACTACATGCCTTACCTGCTTATTCAATTTTCCCTTGAAGCTACTCCCGATCACAAGGTGTTTACACCTGGATAAACTCTTTAGCTCCCTTGGCAGCTCGCTTGGCAGTGTTTGTTGGATGATTATTCCCTTGGCTTTGGGATTCAACGATGTTCGTGTGCCTCGATTAAGTGGGTGAGTAGCCAGTATTTGATGTCCATTTTCACCTGCTAATGGGAATGACTGCTATGTGTCACTTGCGATATTTTACATAGAATAGATGGGCCCTAAATGAGAAGTGATTTTTGCTTCACATTTTCAATGGATCCATCGCCTTTGAAGGTTTGGGTTGAATGCTAATAATTGTTTATTGATGGTTACTCTACTCAAACTCGAGGTAGTTCTCTTAATTTTTGGTTTGGTAATCATTGTGAGTCACTAGCCATTAAATGCTTGAAAGGACATCGACTTTCCCAATATTTGCCACATAAAGTGTTTCTTGGAGGATGTAATTTTGCTTTTGTAGTGTAACATATGGGATGATCCCTTCACAATGAATGAACTTATGATTCAGAGTACTAACAGCGAATTTGAGATCTTATTTTCAATGTAAGATTAGCAATGTAGAACTCTCTTGTATCACATCAATATTGGCTTTTCGGAATCACTGCTTTACGCAACCGCATGCTAGCTGACCCAAGTTTTCTGTTTAAACTTTTTGTAGAGGTCTTGCTGCACCCATTGGATCATCTCTTATATGCAGACAATATAAAACAAATTTTTTATTGAAAACTGGACGCTGTTCTTTTTTTACCACACTGCATAATTTGCCATGGTGTTTCATTATGCATGCAGATAATGATTGATTCTTGTTGTGCGACATTTAATTTAGTCAAATATTATTAACACAATAGCATGTGCTATGAACCAGTCTCCAACAAGATCAAAACCATCACTATAAACTCTTCCAAAATTTTCAAGAATTTATAATACTTCATTAGCTAATCTGAATAGTGTCTAGTATGTTGTTCCTCCTTCAAGCGTGCGTGTTCATATTTAGATGGTCGTCTTCAGGCATGATTGTCTTCGGGCGAGCGTGTGTGTTCATGTTTAGATGGTCGTCTTCAGGCATGGTCTTCTTCAGACAAGCATGAGATCACAATTAGGAAGGCATCCATGGGGAAGAAGTGCTTCTTTTATTCTTGCTACATGTAATGTTAGCAATGATTTCGTATTTTCTTATTTTTGTTTTTGCCTTTTGGCCTCCTAATTTGGCATTGACCATGGTTTTTTAACGTCTCTATAGACATGGTCTTCAGAATGGCCGTGGTCATTTAATTTCCAACTTCTAAGTTCTCCCTTTGACATTTAAGGTTTGTAATGTCATATTTAGCATGGTTTCAAATATTATATTTTGACTTTCTAATTGTAATATACAATTATGGTTTTCAACGTAGTATCATTCTATATATGTATATTATTCTTTATAAAATATAATAATAATATCATGGTTTCTAATGGAATTAACTTTTTAATAGCAATATATCAACATGTTTTCTAATATTATGTTTTGACTTTCTAAATGCAATATACAATTATGGTTTTCAATGAAATATATTGGTAAGGGATAGTCATGCTGGTTATTGCCTTGGTCACTGGCAAGCTTCGTATATGCTTGGCCATCTATAGAGGTTTCTTGATTTTGGGTAATTAACTTACTCTAAAATGAAATATGACATTCATTGTGTTCCTTGTACTATAGATATAAACAAAACATCTAAAGAAAAGTAATTGCACAATGATCCAGTCCAAGAAAACAAGGTTTTCCACAAACTAATTAACTCTTCTAGAAAAATTCAACAATTCCAATTTAATAATCCTATTGGCCTCTCTTTGTACCTTCTGGGACAATTGCTAGTTAGTATAGTTATAACATATAGTGCAACATCTTTCTCATTTGTTTTTAATAAGTAACGATGTTAACAGCTAAAAATTAATTAGTTGAAAATGGGAGATATATGTTCCTATTGAATATTTTTGTTGAGGTCTCTTTTAGATGCATATTTTTTTAATGAAGATTTTCACGCACTCATATTTCCAATTGTAGCATGCTTCAACTATTACTTCTCTTTCCCACTTATTATTTCTTTTCAATTAGATTTCTTTCTAGTTTTTCTTTTTAATAAAGCAATATATGACCATTATGTTTGGAATTGTAGCTAAAGTTGGAAATATTTTCATAGAAAAATCATCTACTATTGCATACCAATTGTTTAGTACCATGTTTCATCTAACCAACTATCACAAATTCTGGTACCAATTTGCTATTTTGCAAGAAAAAGCAGGATCCAAGGGTATTTTTCATTTGGGATGCTTAAATACTAGAAGAATGTTGTTAAAAGTGGCAAAGACATCTTCATCAATGGAATGGAACACTTAGGGGAGTATTTGATGACATCTTTCCTTTTTCCTTAATTTATTATAAAGGTTTCATTCATGATTTATCTCTTTTAAGATAGTTATTTCACAAAGATGACATAAGCAATCATTTTCATAAAATTTGAATTGAAGGATAATTCCAAACTATTCATAGTTTCTATTTCTATTTTTGGAAATTCATTTTTCTTATTCACATAGATTTACGATTATCAATACATGCTCAAAATATAGTTGCCAATGTATAAAGGGGATTAAAACAAATTTAGGAGGCTCATACAATAACTGATGAAAAAGAAACTTGAATAATATAACCATAACACCAAAGTATGATCTCCGTGTACATTTATTAAGCCTTGCAAGAGAGTTAATGAAGTCTTTGTTCATACTGGAACACTACTTTAAAAGCAAAGTCATACATGAAAAATATGACCATTAGGACATTAGGTGTCTTTTGGTTACTCTTTGGTTAGCCTCATCCATCTCAAATTACAAATGGATCTTTCATGCTATGTCCTTTGAATACCTATAATTACCTTATGTGTCTAAGACATTATGCAGGTAATATAAGTCACTCTAAAAGGTATCATCTTATGCCTTTAAGGGGATTTCTAAAGCCTCTCCCCCATCTACCAATTGCAAAATAAATGTTCATAAGCTAAACCTAAAATGGTAGGAAACATGGGACTAGAGCCTTCAGTGTAAAATAAGTCTAAGAGGTTAACCCATCGAGGCTATGGATGCCTAATGGCAGTGGGTATGGACCTGTGATATCATTAGGTAAACCCATTGGGGCTATGGATTCTCACTGACAATGGGTCATTCTGCATAAATAAGTGTCATCCAAACCAAGGCTTTTGTCTACACGTATGTTGGTTACTTTATAGTGTTACAATAAAAAGAAAGCATGTGTGCATGAAGTCAAGTGTAAAAACCTACCACATAAATTTTCTATTGAAGAATGGCCTTAAGGAAACCTTGAGTCCTCTATCATTAATTTTTCATATTATATATAAGATTTAATTGTCTTAGAAGTGGGACCTATTACCATAAAGAACTAATAAAATTCAACTTCAAAGCTTGTCTGTAATACTTGGACGGCGATAAGACTTTAGGATTTGATTAGTAATAACTAATTTTTCACCAGTTCATTATTTGCTGTGATAATAAAAATCCTCCTACCTACAAAGAATGGGAGCCCCTTAAATTTATAAAAGGTTTCTTTTCTTGAGCATAAAATTATTAAAGATTGATGAAATCCTATGTAATTAGTGATTTGAGCTTTATTTTATGCTTGATGTTAATTTAGCATCATTTTAATAAGTTTGAGAACAATTATTTTTTTCTAGTATTCATGTCATTAGCTCTATTATTTTTTTTAGGGTCCTTTGTACTGAGTAATCTCAACAACCCTCCTCAATTCTTTAGTACCTTACCAAGCTTGCATGAGAACATGTAAAACCTCAAGCATGTGGGAGTGGTTGTCGGTACCGTTTTCAACATCCTTATTACATTATTTTTAGCTTCCTTCAACATATCATATTGGAACTCATCAACTCTGTATCTTATAGATCATTTAGGAGCCTCAGGCTTACTTTGTCTCATTTTCTGACACTTCCACTGCAATTTAAAAAGTTCTTTACCTGTGTGATGTTTCTAGTTTTTCCAGCAGAACAAATTCACATGCAACATCAGTAATCACTAGCACTTATTGCAGCTTGACCCTCAAGACATATTAATCTATAAAGATAATCTTAAATGATTCCAATTTCAAGACTATGCACCTAGTTATCTTATGAAACTTCATACAAAACTATAAAGAAGTTTTATGTATTCGTCTGGTACTGGCAAGTAGTTTTCTGCGATCATTCGGTACTAGAAAGAAGTGTCCTATGTTCATTCGGTACTGGAAAATAGTTTTCATTTGGTACTAAAAAAAATATTTCTTGTGTGATCCAGTAATGGAGGTATGAGGTTAGTGTTTTATTTTCTGCTATTAAGATTCATATTGATCATGTGATGAATATATAATTACCCTCATAAAATTTTATTATGGTCATTTTTAAGCCCCTATCCTAATCGTAAAGTGCTCGCCTTTATTCCCCTATTTTCTAACAAAAAAAATCCTTTTATATGATTGAATTGGATAATCATGGATGTGATTGGGTGGATGCCAATGATAATTCAATCAAATGTATTTGAATATATCATGATAGTAATTATACTTCTGTGGGTTGTTTAAATAACAATTTTACCTCTACTCCATAACCATAAACTGAATGATTATGATGAATGATCAATGGAACCATGACATTGACCGTCATGTACTGATGTACTCATCCAATCAACCACATTCTCTCCATCATGTCTAAATAAGCTTTGCATATGACTTATCAGCATCATACTATATACGCTCACCATGTAATTATGGAAACCACTTGACCATTACCATCTCCTTTCAAATTATAAATGCTCTTCTGGATGGCTTCACCATCCAAATGAGCATCATTTATCTCTTGCATATCATTTGGCCTTCATTGCATTCATCCATCCAGTGCTAGCTCCATTGCATTGTGGCCATAACCAAACTTTTGGTAGCCTACTTTATGGTACTCAACCTATTCTGAGATTTATCCTTAGAAATTGTCTGAGACCTATTCTTAAAGTTGGCATGGGGGTAGACTAACACAAGCCAGTGTTCTAGTTTTACCAAGAACTAGAGGAGTATCAGTTCTGCAAAGAAAAATTCGAGCAACCTGGTTGGATTCTCTAACTGGAAAAGTTTGAAGGATACCATGAGGGTGTTTCTCACGCTTTCACTCAAATTTATGATGGAAAACATGTTCAGTTAGAGGTAGCGAGCTACAGATCACAAAAGCTACTATAGCGGTTGCAGGGGAGAAATACTTCAAGGGTGTAAATACCAACTTTACCTTGAAACATACTCACCACTTGCCTACATTCTTCAAAAAAAAAACTTTTAGCATCCTTGTGTATATAAGAGGTAATTTATATTTAAAGCATGATTTTTTATGATTTCTCATTAGTAGGAACTAAATAAGCGATTCCTTATACTCTCTAATTATTTGGATTGACTCAAATAGATCTTAAGACCTTGTTCTTTCTCATCAGGGACCAACCTTGCATTCATCTAGTACCTCCACTCATTCGATACCAATCTTGCGTTCATCCTGTACTTGTGATCATCTAGTACCTACTATGTTCATCCAATACCTACATTCATCCACCTGTGCTCATCCAATACCAACTGTTCTCATCTGGTATCTGTGTTCATCCTACACTAACTATGTTCATCCGGTATCAAATCTGACTCGTCATATTTGACGGCTCAAGTGAGCTACGTTCAATGGGACCAATGGAAATGTTTTTCAAAGCATTATCATTTTATGGAAACTCGAGATAATTTTTATCCTCGTGCACTGCATGTCACGAGGATGAAGCCAAATACGTAAAGGAAAACTATGTGTAATATTTTCATGATGATTTTATGATATATTTTAACTTTGTATGTAACAACCATTCCTCTATAGGAGAAGGCTTGTAGATGATATGTGTTAGAGAAGGAATAACAATGAAGTTTATTTACAGAGACAGAAGTTATTAAATACAGAATTTTAAACATTATTATTATGTTGGACAATTTAGTATTGTGATCCTTTCGTTTTAAATCAATGGTATGAGTGATTGATGAATTCGATGTGTTAATAGATTCTTTGGTTATGTAAGTTTCCTCATCTTTTCATGGTAGCTTGACAAGGGCCTAACGAAGCCATCAAGGTAAGTTTTCATTATAGTTATTGTGAATATAGTTTGGTTTTATGGTTTAACTTCAAAACATTTGGTGTGATTATAGTTTTGTTCTATGCAAGTAATCTATTTCAGTCCCGAGGTTACATGTTTAATTGTTGATTCCTCTTTTGAAGAATAGGAAAAGTTAAGATAAGAGATCTCACCATTCACCTACATGTGTTGTTAAGTAAAGACTATTGTTTTACCCAAATTTTCCTATATAAGAATGTATAGCTTTCTTCAGGACTAGTTAAATTAGGAATGATTATTTTTCTTAATTGCAGTAAGTTGATTTTAATCAGTTGCTACAAGAAAACAGTGTTGAGTCCATCTTTCTATTTCATGAGTTTGTAAATGGACAGACTTATTTCTTGGGCAAGAACCTTTAGATCACATGCTTGCTAAGATTTTATTTCTTAGTTTTTCTTTCTGATCCTTAAGTTGTATGAGGAGGATACATTGAAAATTGTAAGAATGAAGTATCGGTTTTGAATGCTTCTTACCTACACTATATTCATGAAACATAGGAACTTATCTGTTATCAACACATATAGTGCATAAACTCTACTAATTATGATTCCCTAGTTGATAATTTAATTTGTGGCGATATATCATTTATATAATATCCACATCATGTATTCTATGAATCTTGTTACTTTTAAGGGAATTATGTTATGTCAACTAATATAAAGATTAAATCAATGCTTTAGTTTTAGTTATACTTCATGGATTCCTGACTCTTGATTCCTTCTACAAATTCAGGGCAAGCTAGTTGTTCTTCTCTCCTTAAATTGTCATTTCTACTTGACTCGTCCCTATGGAGATATTCATTATAGACATGGACCCCTAGACATTAGTTTTCATGGTATTCTTGGTCCATGGGGTGTCAGGAAGAGTTTCAATAGGAATTGAAAAAACATGGTTAGGCAGTCATTACGTATCAAAATAATATTTCCAACCACGTTTTTCCACGGCACTCAGATACACACTTCTTCTACAAATTCAGTATTCTCTCATCCTTGTTCTCTCCTTGACTTAAATTAAGAAGCTCCTCCTTCAAATCCTACCCCACTTTTGGGTTTAGAAAATACACACGCATATCTTACTAACATCCATGGATGTATAAAACTATTATATTTTGGGTATATACTACAAAAAATACCCCAAAATATCAGCAGTACATGCACTAATCGTCTGGTTTCATTACACAAAGGACTAGCTTGTTGTTTTGTTTAATGATTTTACCGAGCATGTAATCCATTATGTAATTATGAATCTTTGAGGCACCCCAAACTAAAAATTTTCTTAATACACAATTATTGGTTATGGTCAAAATAATAATAATAATAATAATAATAATAATAATAATAATAATAATAAATAATTAATCAAAAATTCAAGTAGTGCCACTTTTGGGTTTAATAGTTGATTTTATGTTTATTCATTTTGGAGGGTACTAGTTGTTAAGGCCATAATTTCAATTAATTTGTAATTTTCACCCTAAAAATACAAGTGGTACTATTGGTAGAATTTATTTTCCATTTGGGGTCAATTTTAAAATTTGTTATTATTTTCCATGGTCATTATTTCAAACAAGTAGAAACTATAACAACCCTACAAAATGAGTGCTACTAGCTACACTACATTTTATTCAAAAGTAAAAATAGTGAGTAAACACAACCTCTGAGAAAATGAGAAATCTTAATTTGGTAATTTTTTTTAAACCATTTACATTTAAATTCCCTTTTTCCTAAATGGTAACAATAACATGATTTTTAATTAAGTTTAAAGTAGTTACCCTTATCATTTGAAAATAGAAATTTAGATATTCACAAAGATTTTCTTTCCCATCACATCCCATAATGACATTAAAACCTACCCTAACTTGAGCCCTATTACCGAATTTCCAGTATAAAAGGGATCTAATAAAAAAGAGAGCTAATTTCAAGAATTTCCATTTATTTGATACATTTAGGATACTTTTTATTCCTTCCTAATACAATCCAATATTGTGCCAAGGGAAATGTGATTTTGCATTCAAATCCTCTTCCACAAAGTCTCTTTGGAAATCATATTCCATGGTGTTGTTTGTGATGAATGAATGTTTGAACAATTGTTTATTCTTTATTACCATACCTCACAAATCCTTTGGATATACAAGTTCTGTCTACTTAACACTTTGATTTCGTTTATATTTACTACTGCCTTGCCACAAAAAATTGAAGAAAAGCTTCCTACTTCTCTAGCTGAATGCCTTTTTCGATATGGTTCAACATATTCCAATAATTAGGGATAGCCTCCAAGACAAACTTAACCAAAACTAAAAATATTCCTCTTGACAACCACTTTTTGCACCATAATGTGGAACCTTTTTCCAACATTCCTATCATCCAAGTCCAATCAACTTTCACATAACCCAAATATTCAATTATTTTATTTATGTCAAAGGAATGGAAGAGTATGTATATTTTGAGAACTATTTCAAGGCCATGAATGATATTACAAACATAAAGTGCATATTTGGTATCATTAAATTCCATCATTTTAGTCACCTTATGAAGAGGGGGAACACACCTGTATTCATTGAATTCACATTCAAATCTAAAGAAAAAGAGCATAACAACATCTATAGCTAGTATATAAGTAAACCTTTAATTTTCATCTACCAATCATAATACTTTTTCTCTTCGACTTTGCATCACATAGCACTTTACTAAGATCTTCTAACACTAGATGAAATAAGAAAGGAGAAAGAGAGAAATCATGCCCCTAGGCTATCCACCTAGATAAGACTTTAAAAATAGAAATAAAAAATTTAATTAACATAGCAAAGGATACAAAAATAATAAGGGACATGATCCATTTGAATATGGGAAAAGAGAATCTATAATGTATTAACAATAATATTAGGTAAATCCAAGTGACCCTGTCATAAGCCTTGAACAAAGAAATATTGGCTATAATTTGGAGAAACAAATGTGGAAACGTTGATAGAGTTCAAAATAACTTGGGAAATACATATGCCTTGATGAATTTGTCTTCAATTGAGAATGACAAGTTTCTATGTTGACATAGCGTTGGATATCATAGGCTTAATCCTAATAACCATAACCTTAGAAATAATTTTGTAGAGGTAGTTTCATAGAGAAATATGTGAAATCCCATCAAAAGTCCTAGGGTAGTCAACCTTCGGTATACTAGAAATTAAACATGCATTATGGTTCTTATAAACTTTCTCGATGGCCTCACCTTCTCCATCATTCAGATAATATCCTTTCCCAATAAATCAAGGAAACAAATATAAAACTGAACCATCCATCTATCAAGGCGCATGGTACTTTCCTTATTAAAGTGGTCATGACATGAAGTATATCTTCCTTAGAAACATATTTGAGTATCCTTTGAGTATCATAATAAATGATCCATTTGGGAAAAAATAAATTTAATTTTAGTTTTTTTTTTTATATTAAAACAAATAGGTTCCCTGAATATAACCTTTCCAGCATCTACTAAGTCTTGAAAACCTCTCACCTTGTTTCATTTGAAGTTTCCCAAATAATACTAATGTTCCACCAATAGATAGAAAAAATTGCAAAGATTTTTGTGTTCTAATCATTGAATTCAATCGAAGTTTCTTGAATTTTCAAACACTTGTTAGACTAAAAATCACACTAAGAGGTGGGTGAATCATTGTAATGGAAAATTTTCATCAATTTAAATAATTTACCAATTAAACAAAATTGTAAATGTAAGCATGCATTTTTAAAGAACATCAACACATCATGATAATAAGAAACTAGTTCTATGTGGAAGCCCCTATGGGAGACAATGAAAAATTATTTGTTTCTTCTTCAATTTAATTACATAGGTTTTCAAGAACCAACCAACTGTAGGAACCCACCCCTGAAACTAAATTTGTAGGCACCAACCAGCTAGAGGAACCAACCCCTAAAATGTGCCAGCATCAAATTACAATAGGGTATAACATGATTAAGGAACCGACCCATAAAATGTGAAAGCACCAACTTTTAGTAGGACTCAACCTAATTGAGGAAACAACCTCTATGGGGACATCCACCTCCTTCTTCAATACACAACTTTTCATAATATTTCAAATTAGATGTACAAGCTCAAAACATGTCAAAAACATGTTCATACGTCTATATTGAAAATAATCATGACCCTATTTATCTCAAAAGCTATTTGTAGCTTCCCTTTTTCAAATCATAAAAATAGTCCAACCAAAACCCCTTCTTGAAAATTCAATTTTTCCTCAAATTGACCCACAAAACCATTAGAAAGATTAATTATTCTAGAAATTTCTTCTTTCTTGTGCATGCTCCATAAAAATAACCTTTCACAAAACACTCTACTAAATGAAAGACTATAAACCTTGGTCAATATTTTCATAAATTATTATTTTATACACTAGTGGAGATCCACAATAATATTCCATGGAGGATAGACTAGTCATGACACCAAATCACAATGAGATAACTCAACCTCCTACAAACCAATCATTGTGATCTAAGACGAAATTCCATGGACTGATCATAGAGAGCCACCTTAATTGTGATCATTCAATAATAGAGAGCCATGTCGATTGTAAAATAGATCCATGTATATTTCCATGAGCCAATCAAAGATCCATGTCAAAATTCCATAGGCTAATCACAGGGAGTCACGTCAACTGCCATGAACCAATCATAGAAAGCCACTTCAACTTGTCATTAGAAAATTACAAAGGACCACTTCAAACTCTCATCAACCAATCACAGAGAACCACTTCAAAATATTGCAAGCAATCATAGAGACACACTTCAAAATAACATGAGCCGATGACATTGTAACAAAATCTAGATCGTAGGAATTGTATCAAAATTGTGACCTTCAGAATAGAACTCCTCACTTTAAAACATGAAATTTGGTCCTTCACACGTTGAACCATAATTTTTCCCTTTCATTTTATTCTCAAAATATATCTATACATGATTGGGGTGGTGATTTGGCATGGGGGGTGATGCTCAATAATGTTTAAGAAGTTATTCCATGTGATCTGAACCCAAGGGTTATTAGAGACGCCTATGCTAATGTCATGTTGATTTCATATCTTCCAAATGGAACTCTTTAGGTGGTATCGCCTATCACCAAAAGTTGCTCCTATTAGTTAACGTAAAAAGCCATATGAGCATGCCACATGAGATCATGTCCTCATCACCTTCCACACCATCATCACTTACCACATCATCATTTTGATTTAGTATCATGTTGCCACATGTCACCATCATCCTTTTATCCAATTCATATTTTCCACCTCAATGTCCACATCAGGAGTGACACATCACAATCACTTGCATTGAAGGGTCCATGTTGTATCTAATCAAGGGTATGATAGGCACCTTCCAAGTGTCACTACAATATTGGTCCAACATGGAGGGCATGGCCCTCATTAACCTTCATGCACTTTGAAGCTTCATCTGTTGTTCATTAGAATCTCAATGACCAGATCTACATGTGAATGCTTGATCATTAGCTTGGTTAAAATATTTTCAAGTTCATGTGCCATTGAACATTAATTTTTGTCAAACTAAAAGATCCAATCCAAATATGCTGGAAATTTAATGAATTTTTGTTTTTCTATTCATAATTGTTATGTTTTCCCTTATTGCAGCTATCAACTTCAAAATGACATATCTTCTCATCCGGGAATAGTTTCGCCAAATGTGATATACCACTAGAAAGGGCTCAGAGAGAACTATCCAACGATGCAATCTATGGACAAATTTAAGAATCATAATGCTAAAAAAAATCAATAAACTTTAATATACTATGACATCATCTATTGTGAGCTTGTCAAAACGTTAGACTATCACATTGCCTCCTTTGACTTATCAATGACATTAGTTGTCATCAATAATAACACTATGTCCAACAATATCCCCGTTTTTCATTAATGGAGAAGCCACCAAACCTTGATGGTCATTGATGTAAATGGAGTGAACTTCCCCTATCATGCTACTAGGAATGCCCCTTATCATGTTGTTGATAAGAAGGTATGCTGGTGGAAAAATAATCCTAATTATTCTCAATATTTTCTCTCTCTTATTTAATGTTTACTTTCTCTCGAAACTCCTCCTGCTTCTTCAATCTCTTCTTTCTGTTATGAAACTAGCTCAAGAAAATATAGAAAAGATAGATCAATGCCTTTGAATTCAGCCTCTTCGAGGGGGAAACCTCCTTTACATTACATAAATGAACAATTCTTGGATGACTCAAATGAAAAGACCTCCTCTCTATATATAGGAGTCTAAGGGGTCATAACATAATTAGAGCCGACATAACAATAATAATGTAAGGGCACACTAATAACAATAGTGGGCTTCTATGGGGCACAATAGTAACAATATGGGCCTACATGGGTACATCAATATAATAAGTGGGTTGTACTAATAACAATAAGGGGTTACACTAGTAGTATAGGGGCCTAACATGCCCCTCTCCTTCAAAAAGCGTTGTCCTCAACACTTGAGTAGTTCTTGATGCTTCTGTATAAAATTCTTGTCCTTCCATGTGGAATCTTCAGTGGGTAAGTTCTTCCACTTGATGAGATACTCTGAAATTGGTCGATTTCGTAGCTATTGGGTTCTTGTTTTGGTGACTGCTCTAGCTTCCAATATGATTTTTCTTTCCTCTTCAATTTCTGGCAATATTGTTTGAATTGGGATCTTTTGCAACTTTTGAATAAGTGGCCATACTTCTTCATCCTTCTTCCATTCTTCCCTTGCTTCATTTATCCAATCTGGTTGGATAATAGAAATAGCACAAAACAATGCTTCGACATCCTCATCCTTGAAGAATCTTCCCATTCGGTAAGGTCGCCATTTTTTAAGTGCATGTAGTATTGCTAACATTTCCTTCTCATAAATAGCTTGCTTGAGATGTAGCAGTAAAAATACCCAATCACCTACATCAAAACATTTTTCACTACGATGTTGATCTACCTGTTGTTTCATTTGATTTTGCACTGAAATGGTGTTATCCTTTAAAATTTGGAGAACTTGTTGTTGATGCTCGATGTGACCTTTCACTCCTTGAACCTTTTTCTTCTTGATATGTCCTTCCATCTTTAGAGTTTGAGGAGTGGTAATTTCTTCCAATCCTTTACAAGATATGGTCGGATTCATTTCTTGATGCTCAATGTGATCTTTCACTTCTTGAACATTTTTCTTCTTGATATGTCCTTCTATCTTGATAGTTTGAGGAGTG
>APFE030389599.1:0-50218 GCA_000404065.3 Pinus taeda
TCATCCTCCAGCAAGAAATCCCTTCTTCACCTCAAGTAAAGCTTAGATCACCCAACACTATGAATATACACCAGAAAACCAACAACACTTCTCTACAAGATACAAGACTCCAGCCTCTGGATCTCTGTGATGAGGGATCCATATATAGATGATTGTAGGGAGGTGAGTCATCTTTTGCGGTCTTGATTAGTGTCCCCTCTCTGATAGGTCCTACTTCCACTTGGAGAATGGTGATCTCTTACTCATCCCTGGTCGAAAACAGAGAGGCAAGTGTCAGAGGGGAAGCTTCTGGAAGATTCCATGATCTTCCACCTCGCATTTTGTCCCTACCATTTGTCCATTCCCGGCCATCGTACCCTACATAGGAGCTATTTAGTATGCATCGCACCTTGTACATTAGGAAGGTGATATGCATCGCACCTTGTACACTAGGAAGGTGATATGCATCGCACCCTCTGCACTGGGTTTTCAGTATGCTCCAGTTTTGACCATTTATGAGCAGTTTTTAGTGGAGAACTTCTGGGAGATGATGTAATCAGCTGACATTGTTCCTTTAGGCAGTGAAGCAACACTTTTAGGGACTTAGGATCCCCCAGTTTATGGACATTTATGATTGGGGTTGAAGTGCCCAAAAATGTCTATAACACTTACCCATAGTAATTCATTGGAGAAAAGAAGAAAAGGCAGTGCGTGTCACAGGTAGGAAAATTTTCTTCGTTTTGAAAGAGAAACCTATAGAAGATAAGAATGGAGTGAGAAAAGAGAGCCTACCTTACCCCTGGGATGAGGTAGCTTATCATATCCTCAATTATATATCTTGTGAAGGGATATTGAGTGTGTTATATGCCTATCATTTTAGGTTACTTCATGCGTTAAGATTCAAATCAGAATTTCCTCTCTCTTAAAGACTTAGTGTTCCTCATTTCCTCATGCACTCAATCATTGAAATGAGCCAGAAGGTGAGGGAAGAAAATCATAAACACATAGCCCACCATGTCCTCATCAAGTTAATTGTGATGGATGATCTAAGACACTTAAGGAACCCTATTGTCTGGACTAATTTTGTGGACATGGATAGGGAGATCTTCATTGAAACCCAAGCCATCACACTTGGAGAAACACAAGTATCTATCACTGGAGGTAGGGGAGGAAAAACAAAAGAAGAAGAGGTAAACAGAACAGAGGAAGAAGAAGCAGTAGGAACAAAGGAAGAAGGAGAAAATATTAAGGAAAAAAAAAGAGAAACAAGTAGAAGAAAAAGAAATCCCTGAGAAGACTTATGAACCCTAAGGAAAAGAGAAGCAAGGACATGAAAAAAGTCTTTCTGCAGGGAATTCAGAGCAAGAAGTGGATTCCACATTGGCCACATTGAGAACATATGTTAAGCACAAAAGGAGGAAACTGAGCCAAGGTACCCTATATTTCAAAATAAGGAAGAGCATGAGGATCAGGTAGAGGAAACCACAACCTTCTTCAGAGGTCCCTATCACTATTGAGGAGTCACTTAGTAAAAAGGGAGAGATGGGGCCTAGTGAAGGAAAAATTGAGGAGATTACCTCTCCTAAGGGAAAAATAAAACCACCTGTGACATATGAGAGAAGGCACACCACCAAGGCAGTGACCTTCAAGAAACCCAATACAAAAGCTTCCCTTGAGCAAGCAAAAAAACAGGTGCTACTGGAGAAACAAGGGAAGCTATAGAAGAAACATGGAATGCTACAAGAGAAAAAAGAAGCTATAGGAAGGAGCATCCACCTTTAAAGAAGATGGAAAAGGCCTCCAAGAGCTTCAAGAACCTGATCCATAGCCCATCTTAGGGTCCTATTAGAAATTTATTAAGGGAGTAAGAATCATACCTGAAAATTTTGCAATCCCACTCCTCTATGAGTTGGAAATAAAGAGAGGAAGAACACATAGGTGGATGAAAATTGGAAAATCTAAGAATGTAGAAGATGTGGGCATCATGGAAGATAAATTCACTAAAATGGGAAAGGAGTTGAGTGATTTGAGACTAAGAAAGTCAATTATGAGGTACAAACTACAAAAAAAAAACACAAGGTTGAGAGAGCAGCTGTAAGACAAAGAACACAAATTTCCACTATGACAAGTCTCTCTATGGAAGCCATACAATGTAGGAAACCATCAAAATCCTATTCTCGTTTCCTCAAGGAATAATGGCTGCAATTCCAAATTAAGACATTAGCATTGGATGGATCTTTTTCTTTCTAAGAGTACAAGAAGTTTATTGAGTTTTGCAAACAATATAATATGGAAGAGAGGGAAAAGGTAGTTGAATTCTATATGCACAATTTCATTCTAAAAAATATGCATTTATGGGATCCCTCTTCAAGATTGGGAGACATGCAACTAATGGAATTAGAATCTTGGTTCAATCATTGAGAGGCAAGGGTTGAGGAAGTGAAAAAGGTGATGACAAAAGAAGAGAAGGAACCCTTGTATATCAGAGTAGGGCTAGTAAGCCCTAAGGTTGTCATCAACAATCATAACCTTATTGCCTTTGATCCTTATTTAGCACCTAGATACATAGCAACCCAAGAGAAATACATTATATATTTTGAGGAAACTTTTAGGAATGAACAAAGACTCTACAAGCTTGTCAGAGAAGATGACATGTCTTACCAGAGAGTATCACTCTCCTAAAAGGCTAAGGAATGCCTTGAAAAGAACCCCAATGTACAAAAGAATCATGCAAAGACTGAAAATCAAATGCATAGGACTCAAACTTAGTCCACCTTTGTTGTTGGGATTATAATAATAAGGGAACCAAATAGAAGAACAAAAGGTATGGACAAAGATAGAGGCAAATGCAAGTTTTTATCCACAGGAGGGAACACCATATGAGGTGCCTTGGGATGTTAGAGAGGCCACTAGGGATATGAATGAGCTTCATATGGATGACTAATTTTCTCACAGGATGAGCAACACCTTCAACATGGGGGTGATGATGAGTCCCATCAATAGGTATATCTTGAAGTTCATTATGCTATCCTCCAACCTTACAACTATCCTTTTCTCATATTAATTAACATTTTTTCTTATAATATGCTTAGTAAGAATACTAAAAGGTGTTTTTCATAGTATGTGGCCTAATGTGATTAAATTACAACAAAAGAGAATCATTTTTGAGGCATTTACTATGTAGGGTCTTGATGAAGACAACTAGAAGGGAATCTAGGGAGGCTTGTCCACCTCCTTAACTCTCTAAATAGGTTTGAGATCACCAAATCCTCACTCACAAGATCAAATTCACTAACCATCGAGTAAATCCAAGTGCATGAGAAGCTCAAGGAGGAAAAGATCCACAATTTTCGAGATCAAGGAGGAAATCACTCCTATTTTCAAGGGAGATGCTATCAGCTACTCTTTTGTATAAATAAACGAGATGAAAGGCTCATTAGGATTCAATTTTTTTATTAAACTAGGAGTAATTAATGAGCCCAGGGCTTGACATTGTCATTGTTAACTGTCATGTTATGTATGAGACTATTATTTTCTGATAATGAGAAGTTGGTTATTAAGTTGCATTTGAACTAATTTTAGAGGGATGAAACCCTTGGGTTTGGGCCCAACCTAGAGGCTTTGTTCCCTCTTCTATATATATGTCTTGTTCTTAGTTTAAAGAATTTCATGTATTTCTTTTATTTTAGTAGATGTTAAGCTATAAAAACCCATGATTGCAGGCTTCCCTATCACCTCTCTTGTGGGAGAATGGTTGTAAAGATTTACAATCTCAGTCTAAAAACATTTTGTTTATGATTTCTTGGAAATAACTAGATGTTAGTTATCATTCTTAATATTTACTTTCTGAAACTGAGGAGTTATTTCAATGATCAAAATAGTGTTTTTGCATAGAACAAATGTTATTCAAATTCAACTCATCTTTTCCATTAGAGTTGATATCACTATGTTAATTATCAGTTGATGCATGCATGTGGCTAGTTGAAGGTTTGTGTTGATCTGCAAGGGAGGGAACCTCTTTCATCTGCCCTTGTAATTCTCCATCTTCTCCTTCCACCCTTCAATTCTTCTCCCAAACTCTATTTCCACAATCAATCTGTTTAGACAATTAAGAACATCGTGGGCATTTATCTTGGTGCAAGACAGACCTTCGATAGGTCCTGGGCTTGGACATGAGGCTTCCCCAACCTTCATTCTCTCCCTCCTACCTTCATCCACATCTTCATTCCCTCAAGACATCATCTCCACCCTAAAAAGGCTCTCGGAATCCCTCCTGTAGATATATAGGTCCTCCTGTAGCAATATAGGGCCTCCTGTAGCAATATAAGACCTTCTCTAGCAACACTTGTAGAAGGCCTGTAGCACCATTTTCCTCCACCTGTTTTTCTCCCCACTTCAACCTTATCTCAATCAAGATGAATAATGACCCCAACTTGTGATTTGATGATCTAGAAGCTCTTAGACCACTCCGACCACTTCTTTTCCTAACTGTAAAACATAGTAGAATTAGTGTTTTTCATTCACAAACATGATACAAGTTAGATTTTTTATTTTCAAGAAAACGTGAAGTAGATCAATGATACATGAAAATAGGTTACTGATTTGATGAATTATGCAATATAGAGTAGATTTACTTCTACATGTAGATTAGACCCTTCTCTTTCATGTAATGTTAATTAGCATCTACAAGTTGAACAAATGGAATTTTCATTTTCATATTTAAGAATTAATTTTCAATTGTGCTTTCATGAACAATATTTCACTATAGTTAAGTTATAGGAATGGTATTTGAACACCTTGATCTATTGTCATGACTGAAGGTGGCATGAGTAGAACCTAACCTACTATGCATATAGCATTGTCACTTCTAAGTTTCTATGAACCTTGGGTTGATAATTTAAGTTGAGGAGCCCTTGGGAGTTGTAACACTCCTTGTGCAATACCAGGGCTCACCAGATGCTAGGTATTGACCCAAACATTGTTGTACATGAAATCAAAACATATCATGATGTTAAACCAATACAGGAGCGCCTTCATCTAGTTCAGCCTAAGAAGGATGATGCTATTAAATTCGAAGTTAAAAATATTCTACTTGTTAGTTTCATATACCCAGTACCTCTAAATGATTGGGTGTCAAACATTGTTCCTAAACATGGAAAAATCCATGTGTGTGTCGATTATCAAGACATTAATCATGCTTGTCCTAGGGACAATTATCCTACCTTGTTTATAGACTAAATTGTTGATGATTGAGCTAGAAGTTAATTAATTTTATTTATGGATGGAATTTCTGGCTAAAATTAGATCAACATTCTCCCATCAAACCAACATAAAACTACATTTATTTTTCCATGGGGAATCTTTGCATATCAAAAGCTCCCTTTCATATTGAAAGATGTTGGGGAAACTTTTTATAGGGAAATTAATTATGCATTCCATGAAAATAAGCACATCGTACAACCATATTTGGACAACCTACCTGCTCACTCGAAACATCATTATGATCATCCAATGCATCTTAGGGCTATATTTTTACATTTTTGACACTATAACATTAGGCTTAATCTGCACAAGTGTGTGTTTTGTGTAAGATCTGATGGAATTATCAACATCATTGTATCGAAGCAAAGAATTTGTATTAAACCATTAAAAGTCCAGGTGATCCTAGATCTTCCTGCTCCTTCCTCTTTGTTCAGCTTCAACAAATAAAAGGGAAGACTAACTTTATACAAAGATTTGTTCCCAACTACGTCAAATTGACCAAATGATCTACTCACTTGTTAAAGAAAGGGGTTCCCAACTACATCAAATTAACCAAATGGTCTACTCACTTGTTAAAGAAAGGGGTTCCCTTACATTGAGACGACACTTTCCAAAAGGTTTTTTATGCCTTGAAAGATGTTATGATTCAGGCATCATTGTTGTATCCCCTAGATTACCAATGTGATTACCTCTTGTACCTTACTGCTACAGTTACTCTCATTAATATGGTATTGGTCCAAGAGGATGATGTAGGGACCTAACATCCTATTTATTATTTGATTCAGAACTTAAATTACATCGAGATCAAATATACTCATGTCGAAAATTTAGCTTTGGCAGATGTCTAGGCTATCCAAAGGTTTCGTCACTATATCCTACTTTACAAGACTATGGTTGTTCTCGATTGCAACCCTGTGACATACATCTTGTTATGGAAATTGTTGGGGGAAAGTACTCCAAATAGATTTTCATCCTCCATGAGTTTGATTTGAAGTTCATTAAATCTAAGTCGAAGAAATCCTTAGTCTTTGATGAAGTGATCTATGACCCTTCCACTGCCAAAACTAAAATGACGTTTGACTATTCTATTCCAGATGAGTCATTGTTCCTAATATATTCATTTGACTCGTGGTATGGAGACATCATCATATATCTCCAGACCTAGAATTTTTGGCTTGATACCTCTTGCTATGACCATTGACGTATCTGATATCAAGCTAAAAACTATATTATCATTGATGACACCATTTTATCGTCGTGGCATTGAGACAATTTTTTGAAGGTGCCTCATTTATGAGGAGGCTGAGAAAGCTCTAAATAAATGCCATGCTTGGGCATGTGGTGGGAATGTCTAATTATGCCACCTCACAGAATACTTTGCATGTTGGCTACTTTTGGCCTATGATCATGTTTCGTGACTGCATCGTCATGGACCAAATATGTAATGTTTGCCAGATATATGATCATAGAACCTGTGCTCCACTAACTCCTTTACACCCTGTTATTACCATTCGACCTTCTAAAAAATGGGCATTGAATTTATGACATGTAATCCTCACTCGACCGGGGGGCATGGCTACATCATTGCAGTGATATACTATTTTACCAAGTGAGCCGAGTGATTCCTACATACAATAACACTTGGCGAAACAAATACTCTCTTTCTCTTCAATCATGTCATTGCAAGCTTTGGTGTACCACAGGTTATAGTTACAGAACACGAGAAACATTTTCGTAATCATATGATGTATGAACTCACTACCAAGTTGGGCCTCCACTATGAAAGCTCAATCCCATACTACCCTCAGGTGAATGGACAAGTTGAGGAAATCAACAAAGTTTTGAAAACAATGCTTCAACACATGATTGGGAT
Source organism: Pinus taeda (assembly GCA_000404065.3). Lineage (NCBI taxonomy): Eukaryota > Viridiplantae > Streptophyta > Pinopsida > Pinales > Pinaceae > Pinus > Pinus taeda. The sequence goes on from APFE030389599.1 coordinate 7,115, forward strand.
CCACAAATTGGATTGACATCTTATCCTTTATGCAACCTTTTGGGCATATCAAACCTTGATTCATATTGTTACCAGATTCATACCATTTCAATCAATATATGGTCTGAAAGAAATCCTTCCTATTGAGTGTGAAATTCCATCTCTGAAACTCGCTTTTGAACCCCTCCTTGCCACTTCCATAGAGGAAGAACATCTCTTACATCTGACATGCTTAGATGAAACTCGGTGTGATGGCTAATGAGGCCAATAAGAAATGTATTAAAGCGTAATATGAAAAAAAATGTCAAGCCTCGTGCCTTCTCGTAAGGTGACCTTGTCCTATTATATGACCAAAAGTCTGATAAGTTAGGACTTGGAAAGTTTGAGCCAATGCGGCTATGCCCATACATTGTTAAACGTGTTCTTGCTAAAGGGGCATAAAAACTTGTTTATTTCAATGGAGTTCCATTGGCACATCCTAGAAGGGGGTTGTACTTTAAAAATTACCATTCTTAAGTTATTTTTGTTTCATCCACTATGTACATGTTTTATATAGGTGTGTTGAGTGTGTTTGTAGTGTGTTCCCTTCAAAGTTTCCTACCGTTTATGTTAATGTTGTTTACATTTGGTTTGCAGATCCCAATATCTCTTAAACCATTTGTTGGTTATGTTGATGGCGCTAGTCATAGTACTCATAACCTTTCTTTCGCAACATGGGTTATATATGATCCAACTGGCGAGCTAGTGAGTTTACAAGGGATTTGTATCAGTCACTCTACCAATAATATCACTGAGTATAGCACAATGACAAACTATTGTCCGATCATATTTCTCATGGTATCTTCCTTAGAGTTATCAAAATTGACTCACAACTTTAAGTACTATAGTTGACTAATGTTTATTAAGTTAGAAGTCCAACTAGGCTTCGTATTTTCTTAGGGGTTCATTTTCTGGAAACATGTTTCAATTATATCCAATATCAACACATTCCTAGAAGTCTAAATAGCTTACTAGATGCATTGGAAAATCATGTTTTAGACAAATATTCGAGAAATATGTAAATTAAATTCAATTCACATCACATGCATTGAACGAGATAATAGAACACATAAGAAACATCGATAGGTAGATAGTTGTGTATATATCTATATATATATCTATATCTATATATATATATATATATATATATAATATATATATTATATATATATAAATATATTATATATATATAATATATATATAATATATATCAAAGTTTGGTTTTTCAAAAGCTTGTGCTTGAGACACATATGGCCACATGACCTGTCATATAAAAAATATATATGCAATCAAAATACAGCTATATATCCTCCTAGTAGACTAATCTTGATGATGCTCATGATAACAGGAAACTGCTTAAGCCATCTTGCACAATAGCCGGCTGATACATCCAAGCACACCAATAGTATGACGATGCAGTCTCATAGGTATCTGATAAACCCTAATCTCAACTATACCCTGGTTCGATGTGTCCATGTGTTGCTTGACCTCTGCAAGAATCTCAAACACATTGAGATCTTGCAATACCTCTCATCGCTTGCAACAACCTATACTCCAACTGGTGCCCGTTGAGGGTCTCTAGCATGCTGAATACAAGATGAACCCACTGGTCGAAGGGGTCCAACGTCTACATGTAAAAATCGATAGTTAGTCTCGTATACATAGAAAACACAAAAAATTGTAAAATTAAAAAATAAATAATGATCAAAATGATTTTGTTTAACCTATGGAACCCCATCACTCGACAATGGAAAGCATGAGCTTTGGGTCTCCACAGAAATCCATCCTAGCGTATGGATAGTCTTAGATCATAATGAGTTGCATGTGCAACCATCGAAAGAATATTGGTGTGAAAATAATAGAAGATGGACCTGTATGTCAGACATGAGATCCACCCATCTCCTCATCCATGGGATTCTTAGATCTGGGAGATCGAGTGAGATATGTTGTGGTCAGAGTAATGGAATCCTCTTCGAGGAAAATGAGATCAAAATGGAACCATACCCAAATTTTTTCAATCATCCATCCTTCACCTTGAAGAGTTTTTCCTTCATGTGTGCTAATACTCCCTCGCTCCAGTTAAATATTATCAAATCTATGCACTTTAAAACATACTACATTTGGGACCTGTTAGCCAAATGCAAGGTAGTGTTGTTGGTCAATCTAGCAATGATAAACATGATCATCATAAGAGGAAAACAAACCACATCCTTTATCTCAATTTTCCTATCTTTGGTTGCTTGGGATCAAGGTCTACAGTGTGTAATGATATAGTCCTTGATAGTCTCTACATCCCTTCTTGAACCAGATAACGAGATAGGAGCACCTCTCCTCGATAAACTTGTCAAGAAATAGATATATTCCACTTGTATTGTTGAGCATATATGCTCCAAGCATAAAAGGTTGTGTCTGAATGTCACATGCCCAAACAATATATTCTAATGACTCCATTTGTTTCCTCCTCCAAGGAAGCCAAAAGAATTTCAGGAGCCCATAATTTCTCATGCCTGGATGGTGGTTGGATCATTAGCAACATTCATGTCCTATTATTAATGCTCTCTTTCTTTCCTATCCGAGCCATTTTTTTCTCATGGATACTTGAAAAATGATAAGAAAAATAATTAGAGGGAATTTTGTTCCTTGATCCCGGAGGACCTCTATAGTGAACTCTATATGCTTTCCCATCATGAAGAGCATGCCTTTACATCCCTATTTATGAGCAGAGCATTCCCCTCTTGCATCATTTCCCTGTAATCTTCCTTCAATCCCAGTTTTCAAGATTGGCACTAGTGATTAGTTCCTTCCTCATACCGATTTGCAGAGGTTGAAACCAGACCTAGTGTTGTATGGTGCAATTGATCCCTTCATCACTCATGCCAATCCTATTTTGGCAAGTTTTTAGAAATGGAGTCGAAGATTCCAGCTCTAGAAGCTTCGTGAATGGAATTCTGGTAAATGGTTGGGCTAGATAGAGCAGAGGAAGCTTGGTTGGGCTCCTTTCCCCTATAAATATGGAACAAACCAAAGAGAAAGCCCTCTCCCATCATAAAATGAACCATCTCCCCTCCATGAAAGCTATATAAACTCCTCCCTTTCCAAGTTGAACTAGTATTTTTTGGAGCTTGAATAACCAACAAGATATATATAGCTTTTTTCCTTCTAGTTTATGTGTTTAAAGGGAGAATAGTGTGTTTGGTTTGGTTTGGAACTAATGGGAAGAAGCCTTAAACTTCCATTGTTGAGGCTAACCATGAGATGCTAGAAGTGGTGTTGGAACACGGATATGTTGGAGGAGACCTGCAATGTCAAGGCTTTGGTTGTATCTCTTTCTGCGCTTTATATCAATACAACTAATAATTTATTTCCTACATTGAGTGTCATATTACATTTGATGGCTTAAGATTCGTTGAATTATTGAATGCGATTGTATGCTATTACATTTGATGTTGTCTCTTGTGTATTTGTTTAAGGTATTTGAAGGAGAAGAATGAAAAGAAGTTGGAGCAAAGGATTGGTGTTCTAAGAGGTTGGCCCTCTTATTTGCTTCTAGTTTAAGGAAGTTTTCATTAGGTTGTTCTGTTTGTGGCTAGACCCACCTTAGGGCTAGAGGGATCAGTTCTGTCCGTAGAGGAGATTTACCTACCCCACAAATTGGTGACTCTTTTTATTGTTTTTCTTTTCATGGTTTGTGTGAACTTTTGTTGTATCACCCTTTACCTTTTGTTTGTTGTGTGTTTCCTGGTTTACTACTTTGGTTCTAAAATTTAGAGTGACAAGTCTGGTTTTGAGATTTGAAAATTTTTATTTTTTCCTTGAAATCCTCTATTACACAGTAATTTATCACCGCTTTCACTCTTGGTCTTCTCACTGTGTCATGCGTCCAAGTCAAACATGCTTATGACAGACAAATGCTCTCCTATGCTACCAATTGACCCACTTTTCCTAAGTTATTTTCCTCATCATGGATATTGGCTTAATAAATGCGCTAAAAGGTGCTCGTAAATAGTCTATCTGTGCTGCCAGCGTGGAAGTACATCGGATTCCCACAATGGCCCAATCTTAAGCACCAGCACGGGGCTATGTGTTTCCTTCAGCGATGATATGACTAGCTGTACTGATCACTAGCGATGTCAGCGCTGAACCCCAGTTATGTGCCCACAATGATCCAGATTGGGCGAATTTGTTCTAATAGTTGGCCTTCCAGATGACTCCAAACCTGGTTGTTGGCATTGTTTAGGTTGCCCTTCCCTCCCTAGTGTGGCAGTTCTGTCAATTGTGATACCTTCCTTTGGATAAGCTCACTCTTCCATTTTTCATGGAGACTCCTTCTCCTATTTAAACTCTCACCATTGTTATGCATTGCTAGTTTTTGATAGTTGGCTAGTTGAGTAGTGTTGTTAGTGTTTTGTGAGTTTGCTAGATAACTAGTGTGGGTGTGGCAAGTGTGGGATTGTTGATAGCTTGTGGAAGGTTGTGAAGCACCCTTAATCTTGTGTAAAGCTTATGAGTGAGAGAGCTTTTGTATGTTGGGAGATCCATCTCCAAAGAGTGAATGCTTGAAGAACATGCTGGCTGGACCCTTCTGAGAAGGCTTGTGACATCAAGACTTTGGTTGTAAGTTGACTCTTATTTCATTATTAATGCAATCAATGACGTTTTCCTATGTCTTGTATTAAATGTACTTGATAGGTCATGACTTCTTGACTTTGTGAGTAGATAGTTCATTGTTGTTTCCGGTTACGTGCTTTGTTGTATTTCCTTTGCTTTGTTTCAGGTTAATCACTCATTGAGGAGAAGGAAACGGAAGCTGGAGCGGCGCAATGGAACTCCATCGACCACCGGTTGAGGTAGGCCTCCAACTTTAACTGTTTAAGGAAAGCTATTGTTGATCTGTCCTTGTTTGTGACTAGACCCACTCTAGGGCTAGAGGGGTTGCCTCTGTCCGCAGAGGGAACACTTTCCTACATCACAAATTGGCGACTCCGCTAGGGATGGTTTTGGCCTTTGTTTTTCTTTGTTTTCTCTTGTCTTGATTTTTTGATTTGACCTCTTTTGAAGTTTTGGGGATTAGTTATCAATCCTCTAAGTTTCCTGGGTTGATCTGGGAAATACCCCTATTCGATTGAAAGATTGACTGTTTTTGATTTGGAAGTTTTGGTTTGCCTGTCATTGCTTTGAACATCATCATGGATTTAATTTTAATGGTCACGTTGTCATCGTGCTCACCCTTTTGTAATATCCTATGCATCATGTAATTATGCCTCACAGTCGCAACGGTTCTGAAATTCGACAATTGTGGTAAAGTTGTGTACTTTTGCGCTGACATCGCTTTGTTGCTGTGGCTAGTGCTTTATCAGCGCTTGTCACTTATGTATTACCTGCACTGATTTCTGTAGAATTTATTTTCTCAATTCTGCCACCTGAGTCCATCAGTCCTACTGGTCCCTTGCTTTTCTCACTTGCTTGGCGATTTGTTTTTCACTGTTTATGGTTAAGGCACTCTCTTGTGAGCTTCGTTGAATGAATCTTGTTTCTTTGCTTATGTGACCTAGATCACTATTTCAAGTTCCTTGAATCTGTTGGCTTGGTTGCTTGTTTGCTCAAGGTTCGTTTGTAGCTTCTTGTTGGTTTGATTGAGATTTCCCCTTAGCCTGTTTTTGGTGGATTGTTTAGTGAATGTTACTGAACCAATCTTTGGCATTGATTCGATTTCCTTTCGCTACTGAACACAGATTATAATTGTTTGGATCAACTAGGCTTTTCCACACTTGCTTGTTGCTTATTTGTTTCTTCTAGATTTAAAGACATCAAAATAAAAAATATTGCATTCATTTAGTGTACGAAAGTGAAAGTGAATTTTCATTTCAAGTTTGCATATTGGAAAGCGAATGATAAGATCTCTCATTAGTACTATCCGTGCACTTTAGGAATTGATGTTTATATGCATTGAGTGATTGCCTTTGTTGTATTTGTTTTCTTGGTTTGGGAATGATCTCTCTACCCTCCCGTAGGTAGGTGTTCATTGAAGAAAAAGGATTTTTCATTCATTCTAGCTGCATCCTAGGATTTATTATACACACGGTAAGGCCTGAAAATTGAAAGATAATCCAAGATAAACTCTAAAATGAACTAAATGAATCTAACAACACATTAGAACATAACGCACACTATTTAGAGGTCTAGGCTAGAGACGTGCTCTATCGTCGTTAAACCTAGTCACTTTGTTTCCACTCAAGGTTGGGTGATTCCTCCTTCTGTGACTCAATAGTGGTCTACTACGAAATTATGCTCCCATGTACAGTCGAGTATATGTTGGGAGACCCCACTAGGTTTATCATCCTTTATCCATAGGAAGCTGTGTCTGCCGCCTTATAAACCATAATGCACCGAACATAGCATTCAGGAAGATTTACTACCGTATGGAAAGTCCTTGGTTTTCATATGACTGCCAAGGTGTATATGCAGTTTTATGTATTTTCTGGTAAACCTTTTGCCTGGTTCTCCAAAGTAGTCAATTTCACTCCTTTTTGGACTCCCTAAAAGAAAAGGTTCATCTGAGCACTTGTCACTTCAGGCTCATTAAACATTCAAAGGCGACTAGAGTCATCTTTTGGTCCTTTTCTCAACTCTTTAAAGATGAAAAGGTCAAGTTGTGTTCTTGTGTCTTAAAATTTATTCGGCCACGTTCACATTTACCCTGTTAGATCTTGTTTGCGTTAGCTTGAGTAGGGTTCTTTCTCGTTAGTTTTCCTAGGGTTTTTGAATAGAATCATCCTGGCGGAATCACCAATCCCGTCTCCCATTCCAAATGACCAAGGGTCTCCCTCTTCTGTTGCTCCTGAGAAACTGGTTGGTAGTGATACTCTCCCTATTATTCTGAGTATCCAACTGATTAACTCTTGCGCTCCAAAAGATGAGTCTTACGATATTCATTAGAACCCCATTTGGGAGCCTTTTGAAGAAGATATTCCCAGTACTCCTCCTAGTGTTTCGGTCCCAATGTATTCTTCTGACATGGATGACACATCCCCCATCACGAGTCAAGGATCCGTTGTGATGAGCAGTGAAATTCCTATCCCAACGGAAACTCCACCCTTTAGTGTTACCCCTCTCGGTGTCATGCTGCCCTTGCGCTATAGGGCTTTGAGGGATGTTATGGGTTCTAGGACCTCCCTTACAAGTTCTATGTGGTCTCATACCATCACTCCGACTTCGGAGTCTTTTATTCCTCAAATTCACAATGTGTCTGTCACCTCAGTCCCGACTATTCCAACTATTTGTGTGGCTTCTTCAACCCCTGTTGTTGGTGTCATCACTACATCCTCAGTTGTGACCATTTTTTTTGGACCTTCCCCCAGATCGGCGAATAGTGGCCCATTGGTATCTACATCCGGAGTTGTCGATCCTACACTTAATGCCCCACCTTCTTTTGGTTCCATTCAAGCAGGGGGGGCATCGATCAATATTTGCATGCTCTTCAAAATCTGGGCATGCAAGGTCCATTTCATTATTATGATTCTCAAAGAGCTCACCTTTATCACCCCGGACCTTTGCCATCTTAGCCTGCGGTTGAGGTCATGGTCCAATTATCTGTTGCTTGGGGTACCACCAGTTATGGTGGTGGCCAGATACCCCCTGCAAATTTCCAAGGACTACCTTATCAAGGTCCGTTGTCTTACATACAACCCTCCTATGGGAAGTAGTATTATGGAGAACCTTATCCAGGGAAACCTGGAGGCCCACAAGGACAACCCTTCCAAGGACAACCTTCGGTTTCTGGTGGTTCATCTTTTACTTATCTTGGGCAACCCTCTGGTAATCTAGGACAACCTTACATACAACAAGGTCAACTTGGTGTCCAGCAGGGCTACCCTTTTGGGTAGGTCAGTCAGCCTTACATATAGCAAGTCCAACCCACTGCCCAGTATGCTCAACCATCTGGACAAGTTGGCCAGCCTCAAATCCAATCAGGTCAACCAACTGTTTAGTCGGCTCAGCCATTCGGTCCATCAAGACAGCCCTCAATTGTGTAAGCACAACCCAATACCCAACAAGCTCAACCTTCTGGGCAAATGGGCCAATCTCAGTCTCAACTAGGTCAAACTTCTAGCCAGGTGGCTCAGCCTCAATTCTCTCAAGGACATCTATCTGGACCTGCTCAACCGAGCACTCAAATGATTGTTGCTTCTCAAGCTCCACCCAGTTTTCAGCCCCAGTCCGGGCTCTAGACCCAATCTGATCTTCAAATGCAGGTTGGATCTCAACTTCAACCTACTCATCAAACGAAGCCTGGCCCCCATGCTCAGTTTGGAGCCCAGCCACCTTATGGTTTCCAACAATCCCAAGGGAAAACTCAATTTGCCCCGTATCAAAATTATCAACAACTGCAGGTGAGTCCTTATTAGAATTACCAGCAACCATATGTTGCTCCTGCAGGCCAATTTGGCAATTAATGGAATGCTGGGGGGCACATCCAGGGTCAACCATCCAGTTATAGCTATAACCCCTATGGACAGAACCCTCCTGGGCCAAATCCGTCCAGACAGAATCAATGGGGGCAACAAGCAGCTAGTTGGAACTCTGGTGCTACCTCCTACCCACGGCCTCAGATGTCCTTTAATCCTCAGTTACCCTTTTTGGCAACGTTGGAGTCACCGGATGTGTCCAAACTGACCAATGATCCTATCCTTCATAATCCGTATTGGCCACCGGTTCCAACTAAGATTCCCAGTGATTGTCCCAAATTCGATGGTAACGCTGGAGAAGATCCCCAAGCCCACGTTATGTCTTATCATCTATGGTGTTTGTCAAATTCATGGCTTGATGATTCAATCTGACTCTGCCTTTTTCAAAGGGCCCTCACTTGCTCTGTTTCTAAGTGGTATATTGAGTTATCTCGGGGATCTTTTCAGTATTTTAACTCGTTGGCTATGGAATTTTTAACTCATTTTTAGGTGCTGATTCGATATGAAATGGGCACACTTCTCCTGAAATCCCTTAAACAAACGATGACTATGCACATCTCTGATCATATCCATGAATGGAGACGACGTCGCCATTTGATTGAGTTTTGGATTCCCGATTAGCTCCTGACCGACTGGTTCACGACCTCATTCATCGGTCTGATAGCACAGGACATTGGTATGGGGGCATGTGTAACTGAAGAGCAGGCTATTGCATGTGCTCAGTACCTTGACTTAGTTTATTCCCAGTCTAGTACACTATATGATTATTTGCCTGATGCCCCGAGGCCCGGAACTTCCAAAGCCCTGCCAACACCGTCTATTGACAGTATCATTGGTTCTGTCAATCCACCCTCTAAGAAATCTTCCGGGAACCCTGGGAAGCAAAAGTCAAATTCTTTGAATGAAAATACTTCTCAGGCTGTATCCAATATAGGTAATACTTCCAAGGTTAACACCGTCCAGTCCACCGCGAAAAACAAAGCCTCAAAAGGAAAAAAGAAGGTAAAAGGAAAGAATAAATTTGATCAACCAAAGCAAGATTCCACTAAACCTCTGCCTGAGGAGGGAACCAAATTCAAGCCCAAGTATCCTTGCCTTATCTGTGATGAGGATCACTATACCAAAGACTGCCCGAGGTGGTATGAAGTTAGTCGTTTGTTGAAAGGTGATCCTGGGACTCCTGCAATGTTAAAAGAACCTTTTCCCTCACAGCAAACGCAAATGGTGGTTGATCCATCCTAATCCTCTTCTCCCTTTGGTTCTCAAGTGTTTATGGCTATGAAAATCCCCATTCACATTAGTACTCGAGCAAAAGAATATATGTCACCTGTCAGGAAAGAGCCTGAGGTTCCCTCTAGCGCTCCTCCGTCCAATTCTGGTTCGCTGCATATTGAGAGACCTAGCACTGAGACGCCCATCCGACCCCCTCCTAAAGGTGTACTCCGGAAATATTATTACAACCCTAATGCTTGTGCTGCTCAGCACTATAGCATCATTGAGGACACCCAGGCTCCATCAGCTATGTCCGCTCTAGAAGTTCTCTAGAGCTACCCCTCCCAGAAGAAGTCCTTGCTATCGACTATCGGTGGCATCGACCCGACTGACTCGGATTTGATTTATTTTGACCTCGATAGCCATATACTGAGACTGCCTCACCAAATTTCCCTCCTTATCTAGGTCATCATCAACTCTAAAACGATTCATCGTACCATCATTGATGAAGGCACTTCAACTTGCATAATGTCTGCTGCTTGTTGGAAGGCTATTGGTTCTCCGACTCTGAGCCAGTCTCCTATGACCTTCGAAGCCTTTGATGGGAGATAGTCTCACCCTTATGGTATACTACAATGTTTTCCTATTACTTTGGAAAGGAAGACAGTTGAAGTGGAAGTTGAAGTCGTTGATGCCAATCTAACTTACAACTTCCTTTTGGGCCAAAGTTGGACGTATGCCATGCGAGCCATGGCTTCATCTCTATTTCGTGTCATTTATTTCCCTCATCAGGGGAAGATTATCAAAGTAGACCAGCTATCTTTCTTCGCCTCCTCTTCTGAAGGGAACGTGCCTTTTGTCGAACATACCTCCATTCCATGGGAGAGTGTGGGAGCTGCACCCTTTAAAGATCCTGCCCTTATGGGTGTTTTTTCACTCCCACCTCTGAACGTCGCTCCTATTAATATGATTTCCATTCGCTCTGATCCGTGGGTTCTCACCCCCACTGATCAGATAGAATCATGGGGTGATGAGATGCCATTGAGTCCTGCCGAGCTCAAATACGTCGAGATTGTTTCAGCATCGGCTGCCTCTCCTGAATCTGCTCCTTCGAGCAGAGCTCTCGACTCGTACACTCATTCCCCTTGGCTTGGAGACCACACTTCTGATGAATCCATTATCGAGACCATGTCTCTCAAGGAACCCCCTTGATCTGATCACCACCATCGTTCCTCGTTCCTTCCTCCCTACTCATTGAGAAATGTTGCCTTGTCTTGAGCGCTTTGCTTCTGGTTCCCCATTGCACCCTGTTGTTACCGTTGGCTCTTTTGCTAAACAGGCATTGATGATATGGCCTGTAACCCTCGCTCAATCGGGGGGCATGGGTATATCATTGTTTCTATTGATTATTTTACAAAATGGGCCAAGACAGTGCCTACCTTATCTGGGATAGTCACACAGTGGCGCAACGGGATAAGCCCTAAAATGGGCTTTACTTGAAAAAATATTATGCGTGAATTACATGCACTCTGATTTTTACATACATGTGTTTTTAGTAGGTGTGTTGTGCGTTTGTGTGTTTTCATGTTTTGGCTTGGTGTGTCAATAGGATTGCCGCTTATTGTGTCTTTTTTCTTCTTGTGCAAATGTCTGATGCACCTTACGTTGGTTTCACTGATGGTGCCTGCCACAGTACTCGCAATCTATCTTCTGCGGCATGGGTGATCTACGATCCTCATGGTGAACTAGTAGACCTTCAAGGTGTTTGTCTAGGTTGTACCACAAACAATGTCGCTGAGTATAGTGTTGTTATTGAGTTACTGGCCGAGGCGATCAATTTCAGTATTCGTACATTAGTTGTGAACCTAAATTCTCAGCTTGTCGTCCACCAACTCAATGGGTGATATTCCATCAGAGACCATCAGTTTAAGGTTGTATTTACGTGTTAAATTGTTAGAAAGGAATTTTGATTTCATCACATATCAGCACATTCCATGAAGGTTAAACACGTTGACTGATGCATTGGCAAACCATGTATTAGACAGACATTTATGTAACATATAATCAAAACAGTGTACAGGAAGCATGTAAAACACAACAAAGTACACACACACACAGACACACACACACACACACACACACACACACACACACATATATATATATATATATATCGTCTGGCGCACCAAGGTGCTCAAAAAATAAGTGTATGTGTCCCAGTAGAGTCTGTGTTCTCCATACATCCAAGACACATGTCTCTCAAAAAATCATCAACAAGAAGTAAACCTAGGCATCTACTGTGGGGGGTTATGCTCCCTATAGCACACCGCTGCTCGTGCCACCTGCCTCAGCAGGCGGTGCACCCTGGGTTTCACTCCTACTGTGTGGATCTGCAATGCTACGGGGACCTCCTTGACGCCCATGTAATCAGGGATCCCCACCATCAGACCCTTGAGGTTTCGGGCCACTTCCTTCATCTCGTCATCCTCCGAGGGAGCCAAGGCCAGTGCTCTGATGCCTTATGCATCCCTCCGTGCCTCTGGAGCCAACCCAACGAGTCTCACAGATCCCACATTTGCAATTCCATAGCGTTCATTATTAGGACATATACATGAAAAAATCTAAAAACATCATAAAAAATAAAATGCAAAAACAATGTGATCAAGTGTCTTACCACCATCATCCCACTGCTCTCCAGTGGGCAACTGCATGTCAGGATCTCCGTGGAAGTCCATGCCAGCGTATGGCCAATCCTCGACAAAGATCACTTGGTGCTCCAACCACTCTCGAAACAGTGTCCCCCACGTGTAGCCCTAGTCTCACGTGGTCTGGGCAGATCCAAATCCATGTCCTGTAACTGCAATGTCGCCACCTGCTCTAGCATGAGTGGGACTAAGATGGACCCATAACCAAACTGCTTCATCTCTCATCGTCGGCAGTTGGTAAGTTACCTCTTCATATTTGTCGTCACTGTGTCTACCTAGTCAAACATGGTTGGATTGAGACATTCGAGAGCCAACCGAAGATGGGTCTTCGAAGCCTCATGTTGGGATTGGGAGCCCGTTGCCCATGTCACCATGAATAACATAGCACGAAGGACTATGTCCTCCATTTTCGGTATTGCCACCTTCCCGCTTTTCGTTTTGCGTGCCCTTGGGCACACTTGAGCCATTAGCATCTCAAGGGAATCACCCCCTGGCTGCTACCCCTCTAGAATGGGCCTCTCGCCACGACAGGATAGCCCAGTCAAAAAATATATGTCTGTAGCATCATACTCGATATCCTGGCCTCGAATGATGAATTTCCCATCTGTGGGATTCCAGGCCCATATCAGTAGCTCCAGTAAATCAGGTTGTGACCAAAGGTGCGGAGTGAGGAAGAATTTGAGCAATCCGCATGCTCGTAATGCATTTCGGCATACCACATCGGAAAAAGCTTGAATATCATTGTCATCATGCATTCGTTCTTGCCAGATAAATGCCATTATAGCCTGCATGATGAAAAAAAATGAATTAGCACTTATTTTGCAAAATTTAACGCGTAATTTGCATAAAAATATACTTTCGTGTCGTCATCGCATCTATTTTTAAAATAGATGCGATGATGCGAGGTTGCTAGTTCTATTTCTTCGCGGTCATCGTGGAAGCACATCTCTTTTCTACGATGATCGGAGCGCGTTATGTGTGAATTTTTTCAGTCATCGCAGACCCGAGGGGTACACCTGTGATGACCGAGCGGTGGAGCCCGGTCCAAAAAATTTGTCTAAACTAACACATTTAATGGTCAAATGCATGAAAAAGGTACTGAATTGAAGCATAGGACGAAGTCTATCTACCTGGACGGAGTTTCAGGGTGAACGATGGATGAACGGGGTCGAAATTAGCTCATCAACTTTGGTGCTCCAAAATGCTCCACAGTGGAATGAACAGTAACAATGGTAAAAATGGATGGATTAACCCCTTTTTATAGTAATTTTTGGAAATTAAAAAAATACATTTTATAAATGTGGGTTTTTTCTCATTTTTTATCATATGGTTAAGTTAAAATTTGGTTTTTCAATTATGTTTTTACGTATATTGTTCATTTTATAGCGAATGGGTTTACGTGCGATGTGTTTTGTGTAGAGCTATAGGTAGTGGAGTTTTGTGTACACTTGATCCATGAAGTCATCTTTAAGCTCTTTTTCGCCTTGAAAATAAAAATTTTGTCGAGTTGTTCCTCTTGACTCGTTAAAATTAAATAAGAGGCGGTCGCCTTTAAGCTCTTTTCCGACCGTCTAAAAACGAAAAGATTGTCGAGCCTTTGTCGTTTCAAGCTTGTTATTGGTTACGAAATGACGTGATTTTAATCACTTTTCTACTATTTCAGGTCGAAGTCACTAATCATGAAAAGTACTCCTCGATCGTAATGGTTAGGCGGTTCTTTCGAGTATCATTTTATACTTTTTCAAACTCGAGAGACACAAATCTATGAAAAAGGACCCCCCTGGAGTTTTATTTTCCGTGTCTTTTTCAAACTCTCTAAACATGAAAAAGACTCCAAGTTTTTCCTATGTCAGACTCCTTAAACCCTAACAACATTGGACTCATCACCATGACGAGACTCGAGCTTCTCCTCCCTAGGGCTCGTTAAACTATTACTAGGTTGGATTCGACTGAAGGTCGAACTTATATCACGAGCATATGCTATCCCCTTCAAGCTTGTTTTCAAAAATAATTGGGGTACTCGCTAGCAATGGTGGGGGAAAATCTGGAAAACATTGTTGGTTGTCTATGGCAGCTAGTCACTCTTGAACATCGACACTTCCGCTTCTTGTCGGGTTGGGACATCCATATGTTGTAATTTGGCCTTCTGTGGGTTTGGGTTTTCATTTAGCCTCATTCCATTTTATCCATGTTGTCTCCATCAAGCCTCTGATCCCCTGGTACCTGAATGCTACCACCCTCCGGAGTCGTGTCGCCAACATGTTCAAGAGTATAATCCTTTTGCAGTTTACACCTCTGTCTCCTTCTCTGATACTCTGTTTCACCATCTACCACTTGTTCCTTATCTCGTGTTGTTGATGGGGGAAGCATTATGGCCCTCCTGCAGCAGGTCGTCTCCTGTCGACATCAGCGCATCATCTAAGAGATTGATCCAGAGATCCATTTGGTACCTTGGAGCTTGCATGCCTCAATGGCAAGTTCTTTGCACTTGATGGTCAACTTACATCATTGGTCATCAATTAGGTGATTCCATGCACGTTCGACTTCAGTTCATTCTTCACACTTCGTGGATTGTACTGGACAGTACCTTGAGAACCATTGGCATTATTGGTGGTTTCTCTCGCACTTGTTAACAGTTTACATTATCGACCGGTAATCAAGTGATTTTATATCATTCTTAACTTCAGCACCTCTATTCGCATGCTAGAAATTGTACTATGATCGATTTGCTTCAAGACCCCGAACTCAGATCACATGTGTTCGGGCTGCGTGGATTAGCTCGTGGTTACATGACTCGTTGATGGATGGCTACGACCATGCCTGAGTCTTGATGGATGGCTGCAACTGTTTATCATTATCATGGTCTCATTAGCTGGATGGCTGCGTCCATACCACATACCTATTTTGTATGTCTTTTGGATGGTTGTGCCCATGCCTAGACTACATGTACTTCAGAGATATCAGTTTGACTTGCGCACAGGTCCTTCCATATGGTGTTCCAGCTCAGTCAGTTTCGTAAATCATTTCACCCCTCCCACTCTCTCGGGCTTCATACTTTAGGGGGCATCTGTTACACAGTAATTTATCACTGCTTTCACTCCCGGTCTTCTCACTGTGTCATGTGTCCAAGTTAAACATGCTTATGATAGACAAATGCCCTCCTATGTTGCCAATTGACCAAATTTTCCTACGTTATCTGCCTCATCGCAGCTATTGGCTTAATAAATGCGTTGAAAGGCGCTCGTAAATGGTCCATTCGCCATTTGATTCCCGCGATGGCCCGATCTTAAGCACCAATGCGGGGCTATGTGTTTCCTTCGACAATGATCTAACTAGCTGTACTGATCACTAGCGATGTCAACGCTGAACCCCAGTTATATGCCAATGATTATCCAGATTGGGCGAATTTGTTCCAACATTCGGCCTTCCAGATGACTCCAGACCTGGTTGTTGGCATTGTTTATGTTGCCCTTCCCTCCCTGGTGTGACAGTTTCGTCAATTGTGCTACCTTCCTTTTGGATAAGCTCACTCTTCCACCTTTCATGGAGACTCTTTCTCCTATTTAAACTCTCACCATTGCTATGCATTGCTAGTTTCTGATAGTTAGATAGTTGAGCAGTGTTGTTAGTGTCTTGTGAGTTTGCTAGATAACTGGTGTGAGTGTGGCAAGTGTGGGATTGTTGATAGCTTGTGGAAGGTTGTGAGGCGCCCTTAATCTTGGGTAAAGCTTATGAGTGAGAGAGCTCTTGTATGTTGGGAGATCCATCTCCAAAGAGTGAATTCTTGAAGAACATGTTGGTTGGACCCTTCTGAGAAGGCTTGTGATGTTAAGACTTTGGTTGTAAGCTGACTCTTATTTCATTATTAATGCAATCAATGATGTTTTCCTACGTCTTGTATGAAATGTACTTGATAGCTCATGACTTCTTGACTTTGTGAGTAAATAGTTCATTTTTGTTTCCGGTTACGTGCTTTTTTGTATTTCCTTTGCTTTGTTTCAGGTTGATCACTGATTGAGGAGAAGGAAGTAGAAGCTGGAGCGGCGCAACGGAACTCCATTGACCACTGTTTGAGGTAGGCCTCTGACTTTAACTATTTAAGGAAAGCTATTGTTGATTTGTCCTTGTTTGTGACTAGACCCACTCTAGGGCTAGAGGGGTTGCCTCTGTCTGTAGAGGGAACACTTTCCTACATCACATCCTCGATCAGCACATTTTATTTTATGACAATCGTGTCGACCAGCACGAATTTCTCTAAAACAGTCACGTCGTACCCCCTTTTGGTGCTTGTTGTCAGTTAGGAAATCATGTTGATTCCTATAGGTGAAGATTAGGGTTTCTCCTTAATCATATCCAGTTTGTCTTGCCCTCATAATTTTTACCTCTTAGCCTGCTTGTCTTTGTTCTCCCTGGCTAGAAAGCTTCATTAGCTTGTTTGGTATGCTTTTTTGGTTTGAGTTTTCCTTACTTGATTTTTTGATTCTTTGGATGGTTTATGGCCCTAGGGAATCTAGGTCATTGTCTATTCAACTATTTGTGTGCTCAGAAAGTTAAGTGGTTGGTTAACTGCTCCATGCATTTGGTGTTCTAGGTCTTTCTATTGCTTTGGTTTCAATTAAACAAGTTTGAAAAGTTTCGTTTGCTCTTCTCTTGGTTGAATGTCTCTTTTCAAGAATAGATTACAATTGCTTGTCTTGTTTCTATTGAGTCTTTGCATGTTTGGTTTGGAAAGAGTTCTCTTTTTCATTCTTTGCATGTGATTGATATTGATTGTTTGAAAATTTTTCATTGAGGTGTCTATGTGAAGTATTCATTTTATCATTCCATTGAAAAATACATCATTCTAGTTTGTTGAATCGATATGTTGCATTTAGTAGCATCATTGAAAGCTATAATTTCATCATCATTTTGCATTCGAAACGAAATGAGCTTCTTTTACCATTGAAAGGACTTGTTAAAGTGAGTTTGATAGGAAGATAGGAAGTGGAAATAATTTTCATTATTTTGTTTTAAAAGCGAAGTAGTGAAGAGTCATCTTGCTTTCAATTGCTTGTTTGTTTCATTGATTGTTTTCTCTACTCTCATTAGTGTAAACATTCATCGAATTGAAAGGGTTTTGTCTCATTTAACTGCATATAAGGGTTTTTCGAGTCACATCGATAGGGCCTGAAAACTGAGAAATAACTTCAAGGTAAACTTTAAAATGTATTCATTTAACCTAAGGAGCATTTGAAACTTAATGCTCACATTCTAGAGGTCTAGGCTAGAGATGTGTTCTGACGTCTTTAAACCTAGTAAATGCCATTCGCTTCAGCACTAGACAATGCTAGTACAGACTTGTGCTCCCCGTACCGTCGCAGATATAAAGGGAGACCCCACTAGGTTTGATTTCCTTTATCCACAAGAAATTGAGTCTGACGCCTTGTAAATGTGATACACTAAACACAACATTCGGGGAGATTGCCTACAATACTTCTCGGTTCATCGGGAGGTATTCTGCAATTCACGGTTACCTGGTATTCATTTTGCATAGATTATCCAGAGTAGTCGTTTTGGTCTTTTTGACTCTCTAAATTTAAAATATCATCGAGCACTTGTCCTTTCGAGCTCATTCAAACCAAACGTGATAGAGTCATCTTTTCCTTTTTCTTGGCTCTTAAGACATGAAAATTCACCAATATGCTTCAGCATCTTAAAAAATTGTTGCCCACAATCACATCACATTCCTGATAGTCTTATTCTAGACCACATCGTGAGTACACCTTTTAATATATTTTGAAGAAGCCCTGAAATTAATCTCTTTTCTCTTGTTGTTTGAGACAAAGTCATTATGGCAAAACTATCAGGTTCACCTTGTTCCTCTTCAACTCCTCCATTTGAAAGATCATCTGAGAAGCCTCTTCCTGAACTCTCGCAGTCACTCGAGGATCAAGGTGTTGAACTTGGAATTGTTCTGAGTATTCAACCTTTGTCATCTCATCGTCCTCCATCAGATACTGGGTCACCTTACGAATCTGGCCCGGAATCTCTAGATAATCCCATCTAGACTCCCGAGAATCTACCGACCCCTGAAGGTCAGCAAGGACTTGTTGTTTTCCCTCTGAATCCTTTGTTTGATCCTACTATGATATCACCGCAGAATCTGTACAAACCATACAATCAATCGGGTATTCCTTTGGAATTATCCCCTCGAACATCTTCGGTTGTCTATCATCATTTGTTTCCACCCATGGAATCAGAAGTAAATATTCTAGTCTCCTCTTTGGGTCACTCGGAGGTTTTTACTACACACACTCCTCACGTTGTTGATGAACAAGGATATCAATTCCCTACTAAAGGTTTCCCTTACACGGGAAGCATTTCGACCAACATTTACTCTGAGTATAGTGGGCCTTCATTGCTGCATGGTTACACCTCTCTAGCTCAATTGGTGTTGGGCACTCCTAGTCATCTGGCGCTATGCCTACCTTAGGTTTGTTTGTTCAGAACCCAACCTCTCAACTGATCATGCATACTATAGTCACTTTAGTTCCAATACAACCCACCATTCTAAATCCGCTCATTTCGTAATTTCAACTGACTCTTCCGATTTCTTAGGTTGTGTTATATTCTTTCCATGACTAGCCACCCTACTTAATCGGGGCGTTTGAGGGGGGCATGTAGCCCTCGTCTATGGTGTTCGGGACAACGCCCCAGGGAAATTTTTTTTTTTTGGACCCTATATTAGGTGGGCGAACCTACCTATGGTTTTGTGCATGGTTTTTGCACATGGTTTTTGATGCAATGGTTTTCAGTCCATGGTATTGGATGCTTCGGCATGTACATATATGTATTGTAATGTATGAAAGGAACATAATGAAAAATCAAGTTGGTAGTCCCATTTTTGGGATCCAGGGGAAAATCTCTGTGTATATTTGTTTTATGTGTTATGCTATCACCTTTGTTTATTTTTTGTTTTATAGAATTCGTATGGAGGTAATTTCTATATGGGGTTAAAACCTACATTTGGTTAAGGGAGTTGTTTTGGCTTGAAGGGGACGCCTTTATTGATGAGGGGTTTTTCTCGGGCCTTTGGTAGACCCTATTCACTAAGAGATCTGCGGGATTGATTCTGGTCGTGAAAGACGATGGCGAGTAGTGGAAAGATAGAGATCGAGAAATTTAATGGTCAGAGTTTTGAGTTGTGGAAACTCAAGATGGAGGATATGTTGGTGGATAAATATTAGTGGATCGTGGTAGATCCAGGTACTAAACCAAAGAGAGTGTCTGATGAAGAATGGAAGAATTTGGATTGGAAGGAAAAGAGCAAAATACGATTGTGTGTCTCAGATTCAATATTGTTGTATGTATCATGGGAAGCTACAATGATGGCTTTATGGGACAAGTTAGTGACTTTGTACCAATCTAAGTCTTTGGTGAATAAAATGTTCCTACGGAAAAATCTGTATAACCTGAGGATGAAAGATGGAGACTCAGTGACAGAGTGTTTGAACGCATTTAATAATGTGGTAAGTCAATTATTATCTGTTGATATTAAAATTTTAGATGAATATAAGTGCATTAGTTTGTTGTGTTCACTACCAGATTCATGGGATATATAGTCTGGTTATTGCAATAGGTATCAATGCAATTGCCTTGTAGTTTAATGAAACAGTCTCATCCTTGCTAATGGAGGAGATAAGATGGAAAAATATGGAGAAACAGAATGGTGATGCCTTGTTTGTACGAGGATGGTCCTAGAATAGAAACAAAAATAAGTCATCGAGTGGGAGATCTCAATCTAGAGGGAGATCTAAATCTCCAGGAAAACCTATAAAGGTGTTGTGTTGGAAATGCGGAAAGGAAGGGAACTACAAAAGGGAGTGTAAATCTAAAGATCTTGACAAAGGAAAGGGGTCTGATGATGCTCCTTCTGCAGAGGCGAAAACCACCTCAGATGAAGGTGGGGATGTGTACTTGGCTTCTTCAAGTACACATGTAGATCATGAGCCATGGTTGATTGACTCAGATGCATCCTTTCACTTCACTCCCCATAGACAGTGGTTCTACGAGTATCAGAAATATAATGGTGGTGATGTCTTCTTGGGGGATGATAGGAAGGCTAGAATTGTTGGTCACGGAAAAGTCAAGTTGAAGTTGCAAGGTGGAAGGATTAGAAAAAATCCGGGTGTTCTTCATATTCCTGCATTAGACATAAATCTGATTTCTATAAGCAAGCTGGATGATGCAGGTGTAAAAATAGTGTTCGATAAAGATACCTGCAAGATGGTTCGGGGAGCACTGGTATTGATGTGGGGAGTTTGATTGGAACTCTGTACAAGCTGAAAATTAGCACTGTTATTGATGGGTGCAACAACTCTATGGTTCCTGAAAGTGGATCAGAAATCTAGTGGTCTCTGGAGAAAAGACCATGTTATGGCATCAAAGGCTTGGACATATTGGAGAGAAGGACCTTCGAATACTTCATGGTAAAGGTATGGTAGAAGGTATGACTAATAGCTCTCTGGAGTTTGATTTCTATGAAATTGTGTATATGGGAAGAAAAATCGGGTGAGTTTCCCCTCTGGTAGTAAGAGGGCGAAACATATATTAGAGCTTGTGCACAGTGATGTGTTTGGACTTGTGAAGGTTCCATCACTCAGTAGGTCTGTGTACTATGCATCATTTATAGATGATTTCTCAAGGAATACATGGATATTTTTCCTCGAGAAGCAATCTAAAGTCTATGATAGGTTTAAAGAATTTAGGGCTCTGGTGGAAAACCAAACAGAGAAGAATATAAAGGTGTTGAGGACAGATAATGGTGGAGAACTTTGCAACAAGGAATTTGAAGAATTTTGTAAGAAGTGTGGTATAGCACGGCAGAATACTGCTCCATACACACCTGAGAAAAATGGAGTTGCAGAAAGAATGAAAAAGGCGTTGATGGAAAGGGAAAGAAGCATGCTTAGTGGTGCCAGGTTAGGACAAGAATTTTGGGTAGAGGTGGTGGAGACAACATGTTACCTGGTCAACAAATCACCTTCATCAGTGTTGGAGGATAAGACTCCACAAGAGGTATGGGATGGTAAGAAACCCTCTCTTTCACATTTGAGGGTATTTGGATGTGATGCATATGTACATGTTCCAAAGGAGAAAAGAACCAAGTTGGATAGTAAATCTGAAAAGTGCATCTTTATTGGGTATAAGGATGGTTTAAATGGTTATAAGCTTTGGAACCCAGTAACAAGGAAAGTTGTGTACATCCAAGATGTGGTGCTCAGAGAGGTGAATTGTGTTATTAAACATGAAGTCTAACCAAAGGATCCTGAGAATATAGAGTTTGAGCTTAAGGAGGAAGAATCAAACTCTACAGTAGAAGAGAAATCAGAAGATGAAGAGCTACAAACTCCTGGTGTGAGAAGATCAGTTCGAGAAAGAAGGCAGCCAGAAAAGTATAGTCCATCTGCTTTCTATTCAAAATATTATTTATCTATTACTGATGATGATCCCAGAACTGTGAAGGAAGCAGTATATTTAGAGGATGGAGAACTCTGGAAAGAGGCCATGGTTGATGAAATGGAATCTTTACACAAAAATGAGGTTTGGGATCTACTGGAGTTTCCGGCTAGAAGGAAACCCATTGGTAGAAAATGGGTGTTCAAGAAGAAGACAAATGCAAAAGGAAAGGTGGAGAAATAGAAAGCTTGGTTGGTAGCAAAAGGTTATTCCCAGGTGCGAGGAATTGATTTTGGTGATATTTTTTCTCTTGTTTCCAAGGTAGCTTCTATTAGACTACTTTTATCTGTTGCATCTACTTTTGATTTTGAGGTAGAATAGATGGATGTGAAGATAACATTTCTTCATATGGATCTGGAAGAGGAGATCTACATGAAGCAACCTGAAAGCTTTGTGGTGAAGGGTAAGAAAGAACTGGTATGCAAGTTAAATAAGTCTTTGTATGGGCTAAAACAGTCACCAAGGATATGGTATCAAAAATTTGATACATTTATATGGGGACTTGGCTTCACCAGAAGCAAAGCAGATCACTGTATGTATTTTAAATTAATTGGTGATCATGTTATTTACCTAGTCTTATATGTGGATGACATGTCGCTGGTTGGAAATGACAAAGAAATTATCCAGGATTTGAAGACCCAATTGTCCTCCAAATTAGACATGAAAGATCTTATTGTTGCAAACTATATTTTTGGCATGGAAATTAAAATAAATCAGACAAATGAAGTTATGGTTAAACCAGAGGAAGTATGTCGAGATAATATTGTAGAGGTTTAATATGCATGATAGTAAATCACTGAAGGTTTCTATTCCTTTAGGTGTAAAGGTATCTGCTGAACAGTGTCCCAAGGCACAAGAAGAGGAAGAGGACATGTCTCGTGTTCCATATAAAAGTGTAGTCGATAGCCTGATGTATGTTATGGTCTATACTAGACTAGACATTGCACATGTAGCAGGAGTATTGAGCAGGTTTATGTCAAAACCAGGGAAGGAGCATTGGACATCAGTGAAGTGGGTTTTAGGGTATTTGCATGGCACTAGTGATTATGGTTTGTGCTACCAAGGAAGACTAGGATTGGACATAGTTTTGGATGTTCATGGTTTTGTTGATGCAGACTGGGCTAGAGATCTAGATCAGAGAAGATCTATAAGTGGGTATGTGTTTAACCTATTTGGAGGTGCAGTCAGTTGGATGAGTAAGAAACAATTTGTAGTGGCACTATCAAGTACAAAGGCAAAATACATGGCAGCCACTCATGCAAGCAACGAAGTAGTTTGGTTGCAGAGATTGTGTTCAAGTATGGGGTTAGTACAAGGAGCTATAAGGATAGACTGTGACAGCCAAAGTGATTTTTTCTTGGCAAAGAACCCTGCTTACCATTCAAAGACAAAGCACATTGATGTTCAGTATCACTTTGTGAGGGATATGATAAAACACTAAAAGGTGTTGCTGGTAAAGGTGGACACTTTGAAGAATACTACAGATGCATTGACAAAATCTGTGAGCTCTAGGAAGTTCTCTTGGTGTATAGAAATAATGGGCATTACAAGGCTAGATAAATGACTAAGGTCTCTTGTGGAAAGAAAAAAACAAGTGGGAGAATGTTCGGTTGTGTTATATTCATTCCACAACTATCCACCCTAGTTAACCAGGGGGTTAGAGGTGGGATAGAGCTCCCCCTTCATTGTGCCAATTACGTAGTGCGGGGGGGGGGGTCACAGGGATTTAAGAGGGGTGGGTAGGCGCTCGCCCTTTATGGGGTCCAAGGCAGCGCCCCGGGGAATTTTTTTTTTGGACCCTATATTAGGTGGGAAAACCTACCTATGGTTTTGTGCATGGTTTACGCACATGGTTTTGGGTGCGATGGTTTTCGGTCCATGGTATTGGATGCTTCGGCATGTACATATATGTATTGTAACATGTGAAAGGAACATAATGAAAAATCAAGTTGGTAGTCCTGGTTTTGGGATCTAGGGGAAAATATCTGTGTATATTTGTTTTATGTGTTATTCTCTCGCCTTTGTTTATTTTTTTTTTTATAGAATTCATATGCATGTAATTTTTGTATGGGGTTAAAACCTACACGGTTCAACCGATAGTCTCGAGTCAAGTCTCTGTAAGTTATTCGATCCCTCCAGTAACTAGATAGGGTGTACCAATGCCTGGGGGGCAAGATCCGAATATCCCCATGATGTCTGGTGCAACCAATTGAGTGGCTTACAAACTCATAAGGTTGGAATGAATCATCCCTCTTATGGTGCTATTCTGAACCCTACTAGTCCTTCTAGATCGAGTAATGTCCAATACCTACAACCGAACCCTGTTGGTCTGTCTGGGTCAAGTAACATCCAGTACCAGCAACCATATGTGGCTCAGGGTCCATTCCAATCTCCTTATGTTCCATATGGTTCACAAGTGATAGTAAATTCTCCTTACATCCCTCAAGATGGACTTTGTGTTCATCCTGGCCCATCCATCATGCCTAGTGGGTATGGCCAGATCCAATTTGGGAATTGTTAGCCTTACGGGAAAATGGTCCAAAAATGGATCCAAATATGCTCTTTAACACTCCCAAAGTATTCAAAGTTTACCTAAGGATCATTCAAAAATCCCAACTGTCGCATGCCAAGAGCCCTTGGAAGGGTGGAAAAGCACTATCAGGAGGCAAAAACCAGAGAAAAATAGTGAAAAACCATTATCCCAGGCGTACACAGAGAGATGCACAATAGCCGTTAGATCTGGCCAATCAACGGCCCAGATTTAAGCGAAAAAATCACATATCGGCCAGCACAGAGAACTTAAGAATCAATGGAGGACACCCCTGATCAGCGATCTCCGATAATCAAATCGGCAGGTTGCAATCAGTGAAGGAAGCAAGCGGAGTAAGCATGCAGAGCAATTTCGATGTGGACCATCGATCAAGTGCACAGATCGATGGCCCACATCACGTCGCTAGATCGTTATCGAGGATTACAGAGGAGCGCTAAGCACAGGCCTGGGCCATGAGTGGCATGCCATTGTGATTGATCACATCACTATATCGCATCGGTTGCACTTGGGAGCTGGCATATACACATACTATGGCCCGACGAACCGGACCCGACAGCGTTATAAGTGATATTGCAAAATATTTCAAGTTCACAGGAAAGGCCATTTGTAATGTATTTTATGTATTTTTGTTATATAACGAAATACAAAGGGAAGATTGGATTTGCAATATGCGATAAGACCTGGGCCCGAAAGGGTCCGGGAAGGGAAATATATAATTTTTGAAGTCTGGAGGGAGCCATTTTCTAATATATTTCCCATGTTTTTTTACGTATTTCCAAATACAAAGGGAACACAGGAACAAGCCGTTTGCGGCATGCGATAGCGACCCTAAGGGTAGACCTGATAGAGGGATAGGCCATAACCGAGGACTTTTGAAGTTTGAAATGTTGAGAACTTGGAGGGATTTCTCATAGTTGCAGTTTTTTCTGTGTTTAATAGAAAAACAATCACTCTAAAGATTTAAAGGGAAAACAAAGGCCCGAAGACCCATTCAACCACATAGCAGAGTCTGGGAGACAGATTGATGGGAAATAAAGACCGGAAAGGGAATAATAAGGGCAACAACATGTGCAGCTTGTCCAAAACAAACAGAAACATCATGGAGCAGACAACGCTCAGCCAAAAATAATATAACCGATTGTGGGGCATCTCTGGCATGAGAGAGCTCCCAGACAGTGCAACATACTACACAGGAGGTAGTTACTATGTTGTCAAAAGAATAATATTCTGAGCCCATGCTTACCTAGTAAGGGCATTAGGTAGTTAACAAGACAAGGAGGATAGATTAAGACTCTGAGCCTTTGAGAGCTCAGGAGCATTGTAAAAGGCCTATAAAAGGTTGAAAGCTAAATGTAGCAAGGGTTCAACTTCTGGAGACTGTTGATACTATGTTCCTTGCAGCTTCTCATCTTCATTCTAGTAATACAAGCTTATTTTGTTGTTATATGTTCAATGTTCATTTTCTCTTTATTCTAAGCTTGCACTTGAACAGGTTGTTCAGGTTTCTTTTGCATCTAATGCCAGATAATTGTCATCTTATCTCTGCATTGATAAATTAGATTTGTAAGCTTCTTTTACTGCCTATAGCTAGCTATTCATATGTGTTTATATATATGCATCTGCCAGTATGGTTAGTATTCTCCTTCTATCCATTGAATCTACAAACTATTGAGCATTAGTGCTCTAAAGCCTTGTCAAGCTAAGGGTGTTCATGCATGTCTGGAGTGAAAACATAGTTGAAATGGTTATCTGTCTTGATCCAAACCATCATCCATTCCAATAGTTCTGAGAACAATATTGAATATTATATGTTACCATGCATCTCTGATCTACAACCTAGGAGAGTTTCCTAGAGTGATAATAGGAACTTTCAAGGTATTGCTCCAAGAACTGTCCAAGTACCCTTGCCACAGCAAGGGAAACCCTTGCAGTAGCAAGGAAACCTTCGCGACTACAAGGGCCATATTTATAGCAACAAGGGTAGAAATTGCAGTAGCAAGGAAAACTGTAACAACTGCAGGGGCAACCCTTACAATAGCCACAACAAACTTTGCAACCACAAACATAGATTTTTCACCAAGTTTCCCAACCTATGCCTTCACAAGGTCAAGCTCTGCAACCGCAAGGACAACCTTTACAACAACAAGGCCAACCCTTGTAGCGAGAAGGTCAACCTGGGCAGAAACAACCCTTGTACTCATACCAACAGGGTCAACCTTCGGAAGGCCAAGGTCAAGTCTTGCAGCAGCAAGCCCAAAATCCTTATGTCCAAGGGCAACAATTCCAGAATCCTTATGTCCAAGGGTAGCAGGTGCAAAATACTTATGTCTAAGGGAAGTAGGTTAAACACCCTTATGTACAGGGGTAGCAGGTGCAAAAATCATATGTCCAAGGCCAACAGGCTCAATAGCCTTTTAAACCGTATGTTACTTATTAGCAGCTTATGGCCAGATAATATCAAGGCTACCCAAATCATTCCCTCTCCTGATCTTTTTGAAACATGGGGTGATGTCATGCCGTTAAGCCTTGCCGAGATCAATTATGTGGAGATTGTTTTAGTTTCAGCTTTGATACCTACTGATCATATTATTTCAAGTGCGTCTCTTGACACACATTCTTAATCCCCGTGGCTTGGTTCTTCAGATTCTCCCGATCCTTTAACTGAGACTTTTCCTTCTGACAAAATTATTATGGAAATAATGTCTCTGGAGGAAGCACCATGGAATGATACTCATCATCATTCCTCATTCTTGCATGGCCTGACGGTCATGTCTACCTGTCTTGAGAAGTTCTCTTCTCGTTTCCTAACCCAACCACTTTAGATGCTTGTTATGACCCATAAATTTTGGTCGGAAGGGAACATGGGTAATATTACCCCAATGTTGCCTATTGACATTTCAGTTTATCCTGACATTGTCAAGATCTTTCAACTGGGGGCACCTTCTTCTCATCATGAGTTTAGGTTTGCTTCATTTCCTTGAGTTTCTACCATAGACCCATTATGACTTTTATTCTATTATTTGGCCGAGTCGATGCTTACACGTCATGTCAACGGTAAAACTCTGGTTTTTCTCGTTGTTGATTGATTACCAAAGTCCGGCAATGGACTCCATCAAAATGTATTATGCCTGAGTCATCTTGCATGGCTACTTTTGTACATACGTTCGTTATTCATTTTTGTGCAAGTTTGGTTTGGTGTGTCTTTCAAGCAGTTTTCTCGCTTATTATGTCTTCAACTGCTTTGCAGATGTTTGTGACTCCTTACATCGGTTTTGCTAATGGTTATTGCCATAGTACCCAGAATCTGTCTTCCGCAGCATGGGATATCTACACCACTAATGGTGAGTTGATTGATCTTCAAGGTATTTGTTTGGGTCAAGCAACTAATAACATTGCTGAGTATAGTGCAGTTATCGAACTCTTGTCAAAAGTTATCGCTCTTGACATTCGGGAAATGGTTGTTAACCACGCTTCATAGCTTGTTGTTCTTCAGTTCAATGGGAAATATTCCATCAGAAACCCTCAAATATTAAGAATGTATTTGCGTATTCGTCTATCAAATTTTGATTACATCACATATCATCATATTCCTAGGCATATGAATGCATCAACATATGCATTAACTAATTATGTGTTAGACAGACATTTACGCAACATGTGAAAAAACAAAACATTGTATCATAGTAAACAGGAAATATAGCATATATATATAGATATATATGTTGATAATGTTTGAGTGTCATACATCAAAACCCCAAAAAATAATATATGTTTTAGTACATCCATGGCTCGCAGGCCTCAAAACTGTAAATGCTAAACTATGGACTACTCGGCATGGTGCTCATGATATCACGTCACTGCTCGTACTACTCAAGTTAGTAAATGACAGATCCGATTTGACAACCCCACTATGTTCCGTTGATACTGGTGTTGGATGTCACCCACCCAAGCATACACTGGGATGCCTCTGGTCAAGTTTTCAAGGTTCCATGCAATCTCCTCCTCATTATTGATTCATTCCTGATAAGGAGCAATCTTAAATTGCCAAGCAACACGTCTAGTGATTGGGGACATCCCAGCTGGTCACTCTGGTCCTACTTCTTCAATTACAAAATTGAAATGTTACAAATACATATATTTCAAAAACAATGAAAAATCAAAAAGTTAAAATTGTTTTTCTTACCTCCATCATCAAAATCTTCTCCCTCTGGGAGAGGCAAGTCGGGATAGCTACGGAAGTCAGTACCACTCTATGGCCAATCCTCTACCACGATCAGCTGATGCCTCAGCCACGAAAAGAAGGTGGGCTTGTATGTCATATGTTGAAACCCACCAATTCTGGGCATCATTTTACTCCATCAAACCATCCATGGGTCTCGTGGCAATGGAGGGTTTACCTCTTCCAGCTAATAGTGAAATAGTGGGATCTGCTCCAAAAAGAAGGTCATGAAAACATAACCATATCCAAACTATTTTAGGTTCCCCGCCTTGGCTCTGGATAACTGGCGTTTCATGTTCACCTTCATGGCTTCCATCCAATTGAAAACAGTGGGCGTCGTATAGTCTATAGCATACTGGAATTTGGACTTGTTGGACTCATGTAATGCTTGAGCCCTAGGAAATTTGTTTATGGTCAAGAGTAGCGCTTTCAACACAAGTTCGTCAATACTCATGATGTCAACCTTGCCACTTTTTGATTTTAGTGCTTCTGGGCAATGTTCTGCTAGTAGCATGTTCACACTTGCCCCAATGGGCCTAGACCCATATAGATTGACTGGTTCCCCTCTTCAAAATAGTTTAGTGATGAACTATATATCTGAAGTCTCTACCTCCATCTCTTGGTCCTGGATCACAAAGACTTCTCATCCAACATCCCAAAGACTAATCAAGTATTGCAACAGCTTAGGTTGAGCCCGAAGGCCCTATGTGAGGAATAATTTGAGCAACCCGCAGTTCCTCAGAGCATCCTGATAGTTTTGATCTTCCAATTCCTATGCATCAATTGCCTCATGCTCACATTCTCTCCAATCAACCATTTTTCACTGGATTTTTCCTGCAAACACCAAATATTCAAGTCAAAATTAGCCTTGGACCAAGAAATTTTGGATTTGCAGCAGGGAATTTAGGTGGAAACAAAAATTTTTCTCCTCTCTGTGTCAGCGTGACTATTTTAAAAACAGTAGCGCCAATGGCACAAGTGACTATGTTAAACAACCCTCGGTCGGTGTGATCCCAAGCCTAGATATCACGCCGACTAAAGGTAAATTTTGTTTGCCAAAACCTCCTCAAAAATCCAAAAAATTGCTAAAAATAGGTATGAAAATGAAGCTAAGGATCTCAACTCTTACCTGCAACTAACAGTTCATCAATCGGCCTCCTGTATCTACTGCAATTTTCTCCTAATAATCTAGGGCACAAATGGGTAAAAATTGCTCCACACAAGGTAAAAAGGTAAATGGTAAAAAAAAATTACTTTTCCCCCTTTTTATTCACTTTTTCATGACGTTTTAGGGTTTTGAAAGCACTTTTTGCCTATTTTTACCTTAGAAGTCAGATAATGCATTTGCTTCTTGTGCAACGTCAGGTGATAGATTGTTGATGATGGTGTTGAGTCATGTTTAAGTTCTTTTCTAGACTCATAAAAACTCAAATGAAAAAATTGCTGAGTATTTTTTCCCTTTTTGACTCGTTAAAAAGAATAAAAATGGGGGGTCTTCTTTCAGCTCTTTTCCAGCTCTTAAAACACGAAAAGATTGCCAAGCTCTTGTCATTTTGAACTTGTTAAAGGTTGTGAAATGCCATTTACCCACTATACGTTTACCCCCTTTTTGGATTGGGATAAACTATTTACGAAAAAGGTACTCCTTGACTGACATGGTCAAGCGGTTCTCTCAAGTATTGTTTTCAACATTTTCAGGCTTGAGAGACACAAATGTATGAAAAGGGACCTTTTGGAGTTTTCTTTTCTATGTCTTTTTCAAAATATCTAAACATGAAAAATATACCGAGTTACACCTTTTTCAGACTCCTTAAACTTAAACGACATTGGATTCGTCACCATGACGAACATGAGCTTCTCCTTCCTAGGGCTCATTAATCTTACCATGTTGGATTCATCTGAAGGATGGACTTACAATGCAAGCACATGCTATCCCCTTCTACCCCCTTCAAGCTTGCGATAAAAAATAATTGGGGTACCCACCAGAAATGGCGGGGGAAAATGGGAAATTCTATCAGTTTTGTCGGCAAGTTACTCTTGAAGATGACACTTTATTCTTGTTGGGTTGGGATATCCACACTTCATCTTTGACTTTCTTGGGTTGGGCTATTCATTTTTTCCTTTCCATTTAATATTTTCCACATCATCATGACCTTCAATCCTATGGATCCAAAAGCTTCCAAACTCCGGAGTTGTGTCGCCAATATGTTCAAGAGTTATCCTTCTGCAGTTACACTCATTCCTGATCCTTTGTATCATTCACAATCATTACATCCCTTTGTCTCGTGTCAATTGTGTGGGATACGTCATGGCCCTCATTCAGCAAGGTCACGTCCTATTGACTTCAAATCATTATCTGGGAATTTGGTCGAGAGACTCCTTTTAGTACCTTAGAGCTTGCATGCCCTAATGGCAAGTTCTTCACACTCAATGACAAGTTCACATCATTGGCTTTCAATCGGGTGATTTCATGGGTGTTCGAATTCAATTCCTTATTCACATTCTATGGATTGTGCTGTTGATACCTTGAGCACCATTGTCATTATTGGTGGTTTTTCTTGTGCTTGTTAACGATTCACATCATTGACCGGTAATCAAGCTATTTTCTAGCATGTTTGACTTCGACACATCTATTCACATGCTAGAATTTGTACTTTGATTGGGTCATGTTGGAATGCAGGACCCTGGGCTCAGATTACTGAATTCCAGGTTGTAAGGCGATGTGACATGATCATGCTGATATACATGTCTCTTTCATATGGATGGATGTGACCATAACATGAATTGTTATATGTGATCCTTCTCATTATTGGATGGTTGTGACCATACCTTGGGTTCGATATGATCCTCTTTAATGGATGGCTGCACCCATACCTTGGATCCATTTACATGATCTTTCTCTAGATGGATGCATCCATACCATGATTCATGTATCATTTATCAGAGTTTTCAGTGATGTATATGTATCTATGCTTTCTTGCAGGTTTTCCGATGACAGTCTCTGGTTCTGCGCATCTACTTGTAAAGAATTTCACCCCTCACTCTAGTTCGACCTTCATGCTTTAGGGGGTATCGGTTACACAACATTTTGTCACTGTCCCTGTACTCCCGAATTTACTCGATCCTGGAGGACCTCTTTAGTGAACTCTATATGCTTTCCCATCATGAAGAGCATGCCTTTACATCCCTATTCATGAGAAGAACATTCCCCACTTGCATAATTTCCCTAGAATCTTCCTTCAATCCCAGTTTTCAAGATTGGTGCTAGTGATCAGTTCCTTCCCAACACCGATTTGCAGAGTTTGAAACTAGACCTAGCGTCGTACGCTACAAGTGAGCCCTTCATCACTCACATCGATCCTCTTTTGGCAAGATTTTAAAAATGGAGTCGAAGCTTCCAGCTCTAGAAGCTTCGTGAATAGAAGTTTGGTAAATGGTTGGGCTGGATAGAGTTGAGGAAGTTTGTTTGGGCTCCTTTCACCTATAAATATGGTACAAATCAAAGAGATAAGTCCTCTCCCATCATAAGAGGAACCATCTCCCCTTCATCAAAGCTATATAAAATCCTCCTTTTCCAAGCTAAACTAGTCTTTTTTGGAGCTTGAATAACCAACAAGATATCTATAGATTTTTGCCTTCTAGCTTATGTGTGTAAGGGGAGAATAGTGTGTTTGGTTTGGTTTGGAACTAAAGGGAAGAAGCCTTAAACTTCCATTGTTTAGGCTAGCCATGAGATGCTAGAAGTGGCGTTGGAACCCAGATACATCGGAGAAGACCTGCAACGTCAAGGCTTTGGTTGTATCTCTTTTTGAGCTTTATATCAATACAACTAATGATTTATTTCCTACATTGAGTGTTATATTACATTTGATGGCTTAATATTCCTTGACTTTTTAAGTAAATTGAATGCGATTGTATGCTATTATGTTTGTTGTTGTCTATTGTGTATTTGTTTCAGGTATTTGAAGGAGAAGAACGAAAAGGAGCTGGAGCAAAGGAGTGAGGTCACCATCAAATGGATTAGCGTTCTAAGAGGTAGGCTCTCTTATTCAATTCTAGTTTAAGGAATTTTTCATTAGGTTGTTCTGTTTGCGGCTAGACCCACCCTAGGGCTATAGGAGTCACCGCTGTATGTAAAGGATATCTACCTACTCCACATAAGAGAACCTCTTCTTTAACTAGATAATGAGACAGTAGCACCTCTCCTCAATAAACTTGTTAAGAAATAGATATATTCCACTTGTATTATTGAGCATATGTGCTCCAAGCCTAAAAGGTTGTGCCTAAATGTCGCATGCTCGAACAAGATATTCTAATGACTCCATCTGTTTCCTCATCCAAGGAAGCCAAAAGAATTTCAAAAGCCCATAATTTATCATGCCTGGATGGTGGTTGGATCATTAACACCATTCATGTCCTATTCTTCATGTTCTCTTTCTTGCCATATCTGAGCCATTTTTTTCTGACGGATACTTGAAAAATGATAAGGAAAATAATTAGAGGGAATCCCATTCAAAAAAATGAGAGATGTTTGAGTGAAAGGAGAAAAGTAATTTTTTGAAATGCACCCAAAGCACACTATGAAAGGGAGCCAATGCACTGCAACTCCCTCCATGGTTCAATTTTTTCTAGTCCAGTACACCTTTCGACACTACTAGGGTGCAATGGAGCTAGGGCGAAAAATTAAAGCCCCAAGTAACCCAAAACTTTAAAAAATATGCATGAAATGAAATTTCAGAATCGTAAAAAGAAAGAGGACGGTGAGATCTCCTACCTGGAAGTGACGAAACTCAAAATGATCCTTTATATTGGCCACAATCAATTGTTTAAGGTCGGGGGGAAATGCACTTAGAGCTCACTCACCAAGAGGTAAAATGTAAAATGGTAAAAATGAAATTGCCTTTTTCCTATTTATGGTCATTTTTATGAATATTTTATTAATATTTTATTATTTTTACCTAAATATGACTTAATTTTACAAAGTATATTTTAATCTTTTGGTGATGTTGCAAGAAGGTTAACAAGAAAGGAAGACCTTGGAGTCCTCTATCGGCTCTTTTCAGAATCCATGAACATGAAAAGATTGCCAAGAGGTTTTATTTTCAAACTCATTAAAGTAAATGAGAATATGTCTACCTAGTAGAAGTTTAATCATATTTTGGACTAAGACAAACTATTTATGAAACAACAATACCTTAGTCGAACATGGCTAAGAGGTTCTCCTGAGTATCGTTTTCTGCCTTTTCAGACTCAAGAGACAACTTTACGAAAAGTAATCTTTGGAGTTTTCTTTTTCACCTTTTTTTCAAACTCTCTAAACACGAAGGAGAATATGAGTAAGACCTTAATTTGACTCATAAAAACATGAAACACTGATGGACTCGTTCGACGTGACGGGACCGAACCACTCATTCTTAGGGTTCGTTAAAAATACTGAGAGGGATTCATCTTAAGGATGAGCATACAGATTAAGCATATGTTATCCTCCTTAAGATTGTTAAAAAATAAATAGGTACTGACCAAAAATGATTGGGGAAATTGGGAAAAAATGGTAATCTACCTATTAATGGTAGCAATTTTCTCTTGAAAATGAAACTCTTCCACTTAATCTCTGTGGTTGTTGGTTTGGGAAATCTGCTTGGCTTTTTGGTTCATCATACCATATCAAAGCCTCCACATTTGGTTTTGGGTCAATGCTTCCAACTCCATTTAGTGCCACTGATATGTTCAAGAGAATTCCTTTAGTTGATATCTGCTACAATGCTCTTAAGCCTTCATTTCATGGCTATCATTCCTGAGCCAATTCGACATCAACATCATTCTGTCTCAAATCATGATACCCGTTTCGTGTCATTGATGGGGGATACATCAAGGCCCTCCTGGAACGAGTCATTTCATGTTGACATCAACTCATTATCAAGTAAGTTGACTTAGAATCTCCCATTGGTAGATTGGGGCTTGCATACTTCAAAGGAAAGTTTCCTCAATCTCAGGGATAGGTCTTCATCATTGAATTTCGGCCAAAAGATTTTGTATGGTGTTTGACTTCAACTCATTCATTCACACCATATGGATTGTACTATAGTGCCTTGAGAGACATTAGCATCTTCAGTGGTTTGTCTTGCATCTCTTAAAAAATTACATCATTGGTCGGCAATCAGATGGTGCCTACCATGTTCAACTCCAGCTCATTCATTCACATGATTAGACTCGTACATTGCATGATCAAGTGTATGAGATAGAATACCCCATATCTAGTTCCATCCATCTAGGATGCACTTTCAAAATTACTGAGAGATCATAAATCATGATGGTTGTGATCATGTAGATAGTAATCCAATCATGGGTCCACACTTCGTCATTAGTGGACGCAAATTCTTGATCATTGTACATGTAATGTTAACTTATGTGTTGAGCATGGGTATGCCTCCCTCAAAAAAGATATCATGATGAAAATGTATATTAATATATGATGGTCTTGACTAGTTGTTCTTGATCTGGACTTGTCACAAGGTAAAGCACTTCATTCATTAGCTACCATTTCTAAATTTTCACTCTAGGGGGCAATCCGTTACAGGCCATTTTGTTTCATCTGGTCAATAGGCCTATAAACTAGATCAATCACATCCATGAACATGTTGTCTTTATAACACCCTGCTCCCACATCTACCCAAGCAACCAACTAGTTGGGGTAAACATGCAACTAGAGGCCACTATGATAAGAATCAACTAAGTAACCTTAAGGAAATGGAGTCGACAAACCAAAACCTTACAGACCTCCTTGAGGTGCTTCAGGACTCCCAGGAGCTAATCCACCAGTCCAGGTGCCCAACCCTTGATTTATCCTAACATTTCAATGAATTAAACCTATAGTCACTCCCTGACTGGAACCCTATAGTCGCTCCCATAATGCTTGCAAGGGAGAGACTACAGTGTTTTTTCAGCCAGTTCTATGCCAGAAACTATGAGATTTAAGCTAATTTTTCAAGTCTAGTCTCCAAACCAATTCCTAGAACTTGATGATACTTTCTAAGACATTAAATGACACCAAGGTAAAGCCTCTAACACAAAAATCGATCAAGGGCTTGACCTAACCATGACAAACATTTTGTCAAACACTTAGTAAATATGCAACCCACAGGTGTAAATAATAGATATGAACATAGGGATCTTGTACTTATCTAAGAATAACTAAGAACCATTGTTCCCTCAAGTCATTTTATACATTACCATATATTAGGCCATAGATACATTATCCATTTATTTACAATTAAAAATGTGATGAGAGCCATACATAACTATTGTCATAAAACACAGATATAACCAGCATAATAACAACATAAATACTCATGAAAGTACAATCATATAAACCACATATAATCCATCAAAATGATCATAGAAATACAAGGAGAAATAAGCTTTCATTAATGATGCAAAAACCAAACCCTGGATGGGACTTCCACATTCCACCCGACCATAGAATGGTTGAGCCAAATCTCTCTTCTGTCATTCACCCACGTGCCATATTCCAATCATGAATGTGGGACTCAACTAAAGTGACTAACCTGGGCATACCAAGGATAAACCACCTCACCCTCATCAATAGAAACTAGGCTTTACCATAATCCATCCTGGATCACTAGGCAAACACAATGAACACATCATAATAGTCTTGACCATTATCTCCACCCAATCACTAGGCCAAACAAGCATGTATGCCAACAAATTTCTCCACCTACACCGTGAGGCATTTTCCAGTCTCCTAGTCTCTTAGGATTTACTGCAATCCAAACCTAGATCTCTAGGCCCTAAACTAATATCCACTCTCTAGGATTTACCCCATATCCCAAACCCAGGATTACTAGGTCCAACGGAGATCAAACCACCTCTTATATTTACCGTATATATCACCATTCACTAGAAAGGATTCCTAGGCCCACTGAGGAAGCACAATCCTGGCTTTACCGCAAACAATAGTCTGGCTCACAGGTCACTAGGCTAGTGGATTTATTGTGATCCATAGTCTGTTTTAGGGACCACTAGGCCATGTGGTCTATCATTCAGAGATCCACCCCAATCAGCTTTGAATCCATTTAGAAATCCAGCTCAACCAAAACATGAGAGCCCCATCACACCATGGCTATCTGGAAATGGCAAGGCTAGGTTGAAAACATTGTTACACCTAGAAAAATCCATGCCACAACAACAAAAGAACCACATGAAATACCATGCATGAAAAACCTAGCAAGAAAAATACACATGCAAATCGACACCTACAAAGAATCCCTCTGTAGCTGCTTAATCCTTCTCTTCCTTGCTTGATCTTTTACTTCCTCTTGCCTTCTTTGCATTTCTTAATCCCATGCATAAACATAGTAAAAACTTCAGCCAAGATCTTACACTGACTAAGAGCTTGCCAACTAATCCTCAGAATCCTTTTTATTAATGAGGCCTCTATTTTCTTCATTTTCCATTATTTTCCTTCAATTTCCTCCTCACATGAAACTTGTGACATTTCACCTTCCTTTTCTCCTAATTTCCATTATTTTCATAAATAAATGTGCCAAAAATTCCATTTTGCCTTTCCAAAGCCTTAGCCATTGCCTTTTCCAATTTCCTTAGTCATAAACAACCAAATGAACACCCCCTAGGATTTCCTACCCACCATTCATATTGGAATATGTGTCCCATCATCTATGGTATTATATATTTTTACTTGGAATTTTCACTAGGGGTATTATAGAACCCTCCCCCTTGGGGGGACACCGTCCTCGATGTTCAATGACACCTATAATCAACATGACTCTGGAAAACAAAATACACTTCCCATGGATATTTATAACACAACTCATTGTAGTATTTACAATGAATGACCTGCTCCAAAGCAAAAGATCATGACATCATGACCAAATAACCATCATACCACATACTGGAGCTTTATAGCATAGCTCATTACGGTATTTACAATAACCACATATACACATGTGCACATTTGCTAAACTAAAAAATAAATGATATGATGCCTGTATCAATCAAGGGAATCCAGAGGATCACACCTCCACCATAATTCACCTTCTTCCCAAGAAGTCCAGAATCCACTACCACAGTCAAAGATGCATCCATTGTCCATTATTACAATCCCACGCCACTTGTCCTCTTAGTGAACAGTTATCGAATCATTGTCACAAGGCACACTCCCAATGTGTATCTGACATTAGGGGAGTTTTGAGGTCTAAAATGGGCCTCCTAAGGAAATTATAAAATAATAGTGGAAATAATAAAATAATATTAGATGACATCATCAAATTTTAGAGGGAAAGAAGAAAAAACTATTTTTTCAAATCGTATTTTCAACTTATCTCTCTATGGGTTTACTCAAATTTCAAGCGGAAACACTCGTTGGATGCATAATTTGATTCCTAACCTAAGGAGTACCCATGTTGCATACTTTTGATGGACCATGCTACACAAAAAATGAGAAATGCATGAAAAACGCGATTGCAATCACGTTTTCTCATGTATTTCTCATTTTTTGTGTATCAGGGTCCATCAAAAGTATGCAACATGGTACTATTTGGATGAGGAACTAAATTTTGCATCCAATGAGTACTCCCACTCGAAATTTGAGTAAAACCTAAGGGGGAAAAGTTGGAAATATGAGTTGAAAAAGTAGTTTTATTATTTTTTAATCTTTTTACTTTTTACCTCCAAAAATGGTGAATCATCCCCCACGGTTGACATCATCATATTGAATCCTATTGGTTCTTATAAATTTTATTTTGGTTGTAAATTTTCCTTAGGAGGCCTATTTTAGACCTCAAAATTCCCCTAATGATTCCATCTGGCAATGCTAATGACCAAAACCAATATATCCATGACCTTCCCTTCTCTGCTACATAGTCCCTAAAGAAATCCAGTCACCCCCTTCCATGTAGTCACTTACCTTCCAGGTTCCCGACATCCCCTATTTTGGGCGATCCATCCCTTGGAAATGATTCCTCGTAGCAGAAGATACAAAACCAAGGCATATACCTGCCTCAAAACCATCATACCAGTCATAGTATGCTCATGGAAATCAATGGACACTATTCGGTACCACTGTCCCACAATGGTCCTGCTCTTGAAATACTTACCAACATATTGTTTCATGTTCCAATTTCTTTTTCTGATTCTGTCAATTCTTGCAATCGATTTCAACCATCCAACTAGGAATTTTTGTGCTTCCTATACCAAGAACATAACTTTCATTAGATTCAAATAAATTGAAATGACCTCAAATCATACCTCCTTGGTAGCTCATCAATAATGTATAATTGCAATTTTGTTTGCTTCTTGCCACAAGTCAAACTAACTGTTTGATCAAAACATCATGTATAAACATATCACATCTGGTTAGCTCAAAACACAACCATCATAGATTAACATCATAAATCAAATATAACCATCATAAACCAGAATCATAAATCTCATATAATCATGATATGCCATAATCATAAATCACATGCATGATAAAAATGAAAAAAAATGTTGATACTTATCCTTTCATCAATCCTTAGCTTCTACCTTTGTCCTTATTTCGTACATACTCTGTATCAATTGTCACTCTAGACAAACACGCAGTGCCTTCTCCTCAACCATGTGCACATACACATAGTGTGCATCACACACATACAACCACACACGACATACAACACCATACAATACATTCACCTAGTACTGCATGCCCTCAACACAACATGTATGACATGTGCACAATACCACACGTGCACTAGTACCACATGTACAAAGCCCCACCTGAACAATGTGTGCACAACATCACATGTACATGACATTATCTGCACAACATGTACATGACGCCTCATGTACACTGCACCATTGTATGTGTACACAGTACCATGTGCACGACAGGTGCATGACACAACATGTACACAATGCCACATGTATGACATGTACATAGCACCACCTACACACAACACCACTTGTACAACATGTACACAACACCACATGCACACATCACCACTTGTATAACCACGCACATAACGCCATATGTATATAGTGCCACATGTACAACATGCATGCAATGCCCCATGTACATAACACTGCATATCCAACATGTACATAGCATTGCATATCCAATCATGCGCACAACACCATATGTAATATTCACACAAGACTATCTGTACCATCTTGTACATAACACTGCATAAAAAACATGTACACGTGCTATGTATACAGGACACCACATGTGCACAACATCATATATGAAACATGTACAACATATACAACATATGCACAAAATAGTACTTCACATCCAAAATTACATTGTCTCTACCAAGAAACATTGCTCCTAGTGTCTTATCTATGCTTGTCCCAACATGTCACAGACCACACTGCTCTCACTTCACTGATGTATCCCTCGGTATAACTTGTCCATAACATAAGTATAGGCATAATACAAACATACAATATAAGTTCATATCCACATGATATTGACCTCATATATTTTTCAGGACTACTCTTCCCACTTGATTCCTCATAAACCAAGAACCTCTTCATGCCATTCGCCTACATACACAATCATTCCTCCACAACACGATTCCTGATGACCTTGTCACACAATGACATATATACATAGATACATACATATATAATCATTAGCATAAAACAATCATCATTCTGTCAGACAAAGACATTCATACATACATGTATACATATATAAACATTAGCATAGTCATGATCATAACATAATTGCCAAAGAACATAAGGTCTAGGTTAAGAGAACTTCCTTTATTCATGCACAACATTGAGAACAATCATTCCCAACATAACCAAGGCATTTGACACCTCAGATCCATTTACGTTACAAGAATACCATGAAAACCAAAAGCAATAAGACACTGCAACAAAGTGGCATAGCTATGCACCAAACATAATCAAAATCACAAATCAAGTGCAACAATTTCAAAAGACCAAAAGAAAAAGAATAACAACAGACACCATGACTCAATCCCCATGGTTCCCAAGGAAAGCTCGACCTGAGCCTTCTTCGAGATTTGATGGCAACCTATTTTGCCATGCAACTCCCTACATCATATTGCCATAAACACATAATTTTCAATGCATAAATAAACATTAAAATACACCAGTTACCTTACTTTGTTATGCCAAGCACGTTTCTTGCAACTGAACACATCCACACCATCTCTCAAGGGACTGCAATTCCCATGACAGATCCACCTATGACTAGAGACTAGTTAATATACCTATGAAGTACATGTTCATGAATCTAACACATATCCACGTAATGTCAAACAAAATAAAGGTGAAGAATACTTCATGTATGCAAAGTACTCATTTGTTTGGAATTAGGGTTCCCAAACATAGCCAAAGTAATTCTTGTCCAATTCCTTTCTTTTACCTTTTTACCTTGTTGCAAGAAAGGCTTATTAGTATTGTCACATCACCCAAATGCTAGTTATATAAGCACATCAATTGTTACCTTTTCATGCTAATAACAAGCATGTTTTCTTGCAACTTTCTCACACATCTCGGTCTCACATTCCAAAGATCAAGACAATCATATCTATCAATTTGAAATCAACCTTTACCAAGACTAACAATAATGTCTTAATTGATAGTCAAATCATAGTCCTTAGACACAATGATACAACTATCACCTACTATACTGAAGTACATATCAACTATCTCAACATACATGTATTAGTACAATAATCTCAAACAATATCATTTGAGTACATATTCATATTAAGAAATTCATCAAACATTCAACCAAATTGCAAACATACCATGTTAACTACATTAACTAGATGATCTAATCAAAAAGTCAAGCACCACATATATGACATAATTAAACTCGTACCTTAATGTATCTCAAGGGAGGCAATATTGTCTGCACCATCAATCCATGTTACCATGATATATCTTCACAATATATTAAACCAAACACAAATAAGATCATGATATCCAAATAGTCACTAACTAACATGTTCACATCCTAACTCCTAAACAATTATCATTTATGCATAGCAATCACATATATATGATTGATCTAGATTAGTACCACACAATGCAACACAATAAGTCTGTTGAAAAGTGTGCAACAAGAAATGCTTGTTGAGATTGCAACAAGATGATGGAGCTTAGTGAAAAGAGTCGCCTTCACTAAGTGGGCCCGCAGGATATTTTTGGCGCAAGTCTATTTTTAGACTATGTCTATTTTTAGACATATGGATCATGTCTATGGATTGCAGGTTGCTGTTTATGGATGATTGATCAAGTTGGAAAAAATAGATGGACTTCTATTTTTAGACCACAGCGTAGTGACTGCTCAGTCTAAATATAGAACAGTCAAATATTATTAGCTCATAATAATATTTAGACTATAAACTTTGTCTTATTCTCTTGGAGCACTTCAGGATGAGCTACGGATGTGGTACATGCAGATCCAAGAAGGAAATACGTGGTTACCTATGGGATGACTAATATTTGCATGCAGGACTTCAGTTAGAACTCAAGTGAGTTGAGTTTAGTGGAATGGAGGTGCAGTTGACGGAGTTGTGTTCAGTTTAGCTTTGTTAAACTGGTTGTATTTAGTCTAACTGGCAAATAGACTAGAGATGAGTTGGGTGAATTAGTTATTAATTAATTCACAAGTTATTAACTCATAATAAAACTAATGAATACATCAGTTAACTCAGTTGCATGTCAGTGCATGTTCAGTTCAGCAGGGACAGGTGTTAGAGAATCAGATTGCTATCAGTTGTGACTATAGTTGTGCACCAGATCTTGCACAAATCAGAGGATTGAGTATGCCAATGAGTTTGCCCACATTGTAGCTTGTTCTCACGTGATTTAGCCAAGGAAAGACGTGGCTGCCTTGGAATTATCATTATTCTCATGCAGGTAATTGCAGCAGCGGAGGCAGGCATGGCAGTGGAAGAGATTTGGAGATCAGATCTGAGCTGTATTGTGTGTAACAGAGGTGGAGATACTTGTGAGAGTATTATGCTGTGTAATGTTACATGACTCAATCATTAATATACAGATAGTTGGGGTTTTTAGCGAGATGCTTTCCCCGGGATACATACTCTGTTAATGTGTGAATGCTCTTGATGTTTTATTGTTATTGATGCTGCTATATTGATGATCAACGTAGAGGAGCTTATGTATTGTGTATGTTTTCCGCAATAGTACATGATCAGGATAATCTCTGTTGAATATGTGTTAAATTATTCAAAATTTCTACATGGTATCAAAGCTGGTTGATTTGTAGAAGAGTTTTCTACAGGATATCAAAGCGAGGATTGATCATCAGATCTATTATTCAGGAAGTGACTACGTTTTATTTCTTCAGGCAGAGTCTGTAATCAGGCCAGGTAGCCTCTGGATTCATCTTTCTTTTGGAAGGTGAGATAT